>CAUYQG010141306.1:0-14624 GCA_963574415.1 Tarsius wallacei
AGTGGATTGCCTGAGGCCGCGGGTTCGAGACCCGCCTGGGCAGGCGAAACCTCATCTCTACAATAAATAAAAAAAAATTAGCCGGGCGTGGTAGCGCACGCCTGTAATTCCGGCTACTCGGAAGGCTGAGGCGGAAGGATCGCCGGAGCCCAGCAGGTCGAGGCTGCGGTGGCCGGAAGCGGCAACTGCACTCCAGTCTGGGCGACAGAGTGAGACTCCAACTCAAAAAAAAAAAAAAAGAAACTCAGGATGTACTGTTATCCCTCCACCTTCACCACAGGGTGAGATCTGTGGGGATGCTGCTCAGTGGCAAGTTGGTGAGACCCCAGAGGAATTTTTCTGGGGTCTTAATGTGGGAAGCCTGTCTCTACCTCTGTTTTGATTTGTTCTGAGCCTGTTCACTTCACCAAGAGAGAAATTTGAAGTCAACCTCTTCTCATACACATTTGCCATTAACTTGCTTTGCCATTACTCTTAACTGTTGAAGATCTAGTTTCCACATGCATCTTCAGTTCCTTCATGAGCAGGAAACAGATGAGCCGTGGACCAAACTGAAACTTCAACTCTGCTGTCCTCTGGTTTGAATGAATTTAGAAAGGTCACCTCACCACTCTTGGCCTCTGTTTTATCATTCATAGGGTCCCTCTGAATTTTAGTAGTCTTTGGCTACTCTTTGCACATGAAAGAAAAAATTACATCATTGCTTTCCTTTTTCAAGAGTTGAAAAGGGCTGATTGTGTGTATGTAAGCATATATATATTTTTAATTCCTCCACAGTGGAAGAATAACAAATTTTTCTAATTTATGATCATCTCTGGATGGTGGCCCAGGTTTAAGCTTTTGGGCCTACCCTTAAGACATTATAAAGGGGCCTACTTAGGGTCCATCAAAGCAATGTCCATAGCCAAAGACTTGAGACTGCCTATGCTGTTAAGATTACATTAAAAAAAAAATCTCTTGACAGCGTCCCTTTGGGGAACATAATTAAATATATTTTCATATGAACAACTCCACCTTCTCTAGAATAAGTCATGGTTTCCTTAATCTGGATACTGTGTTGGTCAATAAAGCAATAGTCACCAGCAGTGACATTTGGTTTTCTTTCACACAGAAGACTATTGCATCACCAGGGTGATCTGGAGACAAACACCATGAAAGAAAAAGTGGTGGTCAATGCCAAAGCTCATAAAACCCAATTTTTTGGTTAATTTATTTTTAAGTTACTTGTATTTATGAGAAACAAAGTGGAGAAAACTAATTTTCGATCTCAGAATATTTCTGTCCAGGGGAATCCTCCATTGAGGACAAGGGGGGAAATGTCTTGGTGTCCTGGCCGAATTATCTGGCAGCTCACATGTTTTCTCCCTTGGTTTGTGTGTGGATGGCTCAACACTCAGGTGACCTGATCGATCGATCTCTGATAGCCAGTGGATTGAGATGCATTCTTTCCATTTATGATGACATCCCTCCCCTTCCAGAGCTGCCTAGTTCCTGCCCAGCCCCATCCCCACCGCCCTTTCTTTTCCTCCCCAAGTGACTTAGCCATATGAACTCTGAGAGGGGGAGGGAGGAAATAGAGTGCCTGTTATTTCATGGAGCAGAAAAAAGCAACACCTTGGAGGTGAATGATCGATATTGTTATAAGCGAGGTGTAGCTCAGGGCAGGTGAGGAGTGTGTTAATGAGGCACCCCCTCCTGCTTTCTGACAGATGACTGTCATTGTTCAAATGCTCCATCAGCATGATTGATAGCTGGGTCATCATGCCCTGCAGTTGGAGCGCACTGTCTTCTTTCTTCTGTTGATGTCTCTAATCTGCTGACCTGAGGATGACCCAGCAGAGGTGGAGCTGAAATTAACATGTCATTTTCTCTAGTTAAATTAAAAAAGGAGGTGGGGGCAGAAGAGAAGAGGAAGGGAACCTTTGAAACAGAACATATATAGCTTGGCAGCAAAAATACAAATCCTGTAGGAAGTCCCCACGATGTTTGAGGCTAATACATTTCTAATAAAGACTGAACACATGTGTTAATGTTCACGTACGTCATGTCGGGTTAGCCCTTGTCGAGTGGCAAGCAGGATCCTCTCTGGCTATGTCAAGGAAGATGACACAGCGACTCTTCAACAGCTTAGTGCCCTGGTCTGCAACCCCGTCTGATCCACGCTGGTCATTCATCCCATAGATGCTTGTGGAGAGCCTGTCTTTTGCCGGTCACTATCGTGCCTTCATCAAAATCTGTTGTTTTTTGTTTGTTTGTTTTTTGAGTTGGAGTCTCCCTCCATCGCCAGTGCAGTGGCACGCTCACGGCCACCCCAGCATTGACCTGCTGGGCTTTGGTGATCCTTCTGCAAAATCTGTTTCAAGAGATGTTTTTACGTTGTGCTTTACATTTGAATCATAACAAACCTTCTGTCTTGGTGCCTCCCGCCCTGCTCTACCTGAGTAAAGAAAAGTAAATCATAGAATGTTCAAGTTGGAAGTTCCAAATAACTTCATTTTGCTTCTGGGTTTGTCATTCTTCATCATGAGAGACCCTGGGAGTTTATCAGGTTTAAGCAGCTAGTTAATAACGGATTCATAGCAAAGCCGGGTAGAACCAAATTCTTCTAAATGCATCCTCTTGAGTTTCTTTTGGAAAATAAACTTGAAGTACTCTCTCTGTCTCTACCTCAATCAGTCTTACCCTTCCCCTAACTTCCACATAGTGAGGACTGTCTTCTGCTTTTATGGTACCCACCCCTTCTGGGTAGCAAGTTTAGTACAGTAATAATTTGCTGATTTGTGTACTGTAGAAGAAAAAAGGATGTTGTGATTTCATTATTTCTTTAGATATCCTGAAACTTTTTATGTCAACTTAATGTAGTTTTGACTTGGGAATCCATCTAGAATTGTTGAGGAGTATTATTGCCTTTATGTTGCTCCATCTTAGAATTGACAAATAAATGTGACACTTGATTTTAGTATGTAAGAGGGTGGCAGAGATATTTATTTTAAAAAACTCACAGTTTTTGTGTAATCAGGCAGATTATACAACAAACACTCAAAAATGCACTCATGGGCTAAAAGCTATTTAATAAGAAGAGATTAAGCAATCTACTACAGTAGGATTAGAATTTATTTCTCTCCATATGTAAGAGAAATATGAAATTAATGGCAAATTATAGTAGGTTTACCTTAATGATATTATACCATTGATCGCTCTCTGTCTTTAAACTGGTCCATGAATAGAGAATTATACATTACATGGGAAATTTGAGTGCTGTGCAGTTTTTCAAGTCAAGTCCCTTTGGAGACAAGTTTGACTCAGAATGAGCATTGTGAAGTTCAAGTTGTTTTATTCTGATTTGTGATTGGCTCTGTAGATCTTGCCTTAGAGATATTTTATATTTTCTGAGACAGTTCTGACTCCAAGTAATTTAAAAATTTTCCAGTAAAGCAATTCACTAACAGTATAATTAAATAATGAATATTTATATAAAAGTAGTTCATAAATCTGAAAAAGTTCGTTGTTAGACTTAATATTCCAAAATTTGGTTCAGAAATGATCATGATAATTCTGTAACAAATTGATAAACCGTATTATGATCCTTAGCAAAGTTATCCAGATTCCATTTAAGTCTGACAATCATTTATATTGAGACTCCCAGTAAGATCAAAGTGGGTTCTCATTTACACACACTTTGGGAAGCATTGAGCAAATATTTATTGAGTATCTACTGTGTCTCAGTCACAGTTTAGCCATCTCTGTGTTTCAATACATGAAAAATCTACCTTCTAAAAGCAATCAAAGACAGGTATGTATCAACTAAGTTGAGGTACTTGAATTTCTGTGTGTTATACCTGATGGACGCTATAATGTGGTAGAAACTGTCCCAGTTGTGAAAAACCTAGTTGTAGGCTTTGTAGATGTCCTTTCTTTTCCTGATCTACAGGCAACTCATCTAGGCTCTCAGGTGGTTGGCTTGATAATCTGTAAAATCTTCGCCTATATTCTGTAATTCTGCTGCACTCCAGAATATATCATCCTGCCATGCAGTGAAAAACTACATGGAAAACATTTGTTATTAATGAGCAACCATGGTATGTTTTTTCCCCTTTGGATTAGAAACACAATCAAAGATATAAAAATTCAAATATGTAGTGAATGTTGGGAATGACACTGATACTCATGAAGTATATAATCTATTTGCATTTGGGCTGGAAGCTGATTTTTTTCATTTCTGGGACAAGCCACTTAATCACATTTGAGTAAAAAGCAGAGGCTGGCCAGGAGAGGACACATTCAGGAACAATGAGAGCACAGGCTATCTTTCCTGACGGCATGGCCTTGCTTGTTCAGACTGATCCTTGATGCATAGGCTCAGAGGAGAAAGCTCAAGATATGAGAGAATGAATCTGTCAGATTCATTTTTCTTCTTTTTCTTGAGGGTGAATTTATTTTTCATGTTTTGAAAGGAGTGTGTGACCATGTTGCGACAAAGTCCTTTTTCCCCTGGAATCATATTTCCATTTTCATTTCTAACAAAGCACATATTTGAGTCTCAATATCTCATTGGTTCATCTCTCTCTGTCCTAACAATCCCTTTGCATTTTAGACATGATGCCAAAGAAAGAAATGTTGTGAATGCAGCTCATAATGATGATGGATTGCAACGTGAAAAATCGTAGCCAGCAAGTTGGCCAAATTACCCAAGCCTGCCATGGTGCTGACTTTGGTCTGAATTATGGAGAACATGAGTTTTGGAATCTTTTCTGTTTCTAGGACAATGAATAAGCTTTGTTAGTAGACTAGAAACATTGTAGGAAACAGTGATTGTGTAGGATCAGAAATACAGCAAAATGGGGGTCTGGCTAGACTTTGGCTGAAATCCCAGAGCTCAGAAGTACTTAGCACACACAGAAGGGAATCAGAAAGTAGGCCGCCAGTCCTTATACCGGTTTGTCCTTGCAGGCCCCAAATTTCACTCGGCTGTCTGCACTTCTGTGTCTGGGCCTCTATGGCCTACTAGAGGGAGGCAGAGACCTGGCCCTGCTGAGTGGCACATTTCAGCTCAACTTTTGGCAACACTTCTCTTTGTATCCCTCTGGATAACAATATCTTCATTGTTCCCCCGGAGACTTTAAGACCTTGCCAGTCTACCGGAGATTGCCACCTTCCCTAGATAAGCTCTTTCAACAAATAACTGATTACATAGAGGCAATTTTGACATGTGGAAGTGCGTGTTACCTCGACAATCTGCTGCTGAGCCTTTGAATATCTGTGTCCACATCCACTCCTACACTTAATTTCTGTTTATGGTGAAGTACCTCCTTCTCATTCGTGTTTGAACCCATCATCTTCCCATCTCTTGGTGGGGGATATTATTCCATTAGTAGTGTTCTCCCTCTTTACTTCTATTTCCTTGTTCTTCTTGTTCTTCTTTTTTCATCTATTTCTCATGCTCCATTGGCTCCTTCCTCTCAGCGTTTCAGTGTCCTAGGTTTTTTCTCACCCTATCAAACTTTTTGTTAGCATGATGCCCTTTGCACCCTTTCTCTCCTCTCCTTGACAGAAAACTGTCACTCCTCAACTCACTGCCTGTTGGCACCCTATTTGCCCTCCCTGACCAAACTGCCAAGGGCAGTAATTTTCTCACAGGGAAATAACCCGACACACTTTACCAGCATGGCCCTTCTAAGTGTTTGGCACGATTGCTGCCTTCAGCTTCTTCTGAGTTATTTCCTCTGGTTTTCTTCCTACCATGTCCATTTCTTCTTCTCACTTAGCCCTTTCCCTCTCACCTCTGTCCTTTATATGTTGCTGTTTTAGATGCCGTTACCTCCTTCCTTCTTTTCTTCCCCTCCTCCCCATTCCCTTTCTCCTTCCTGACCTTCTCCTTTTCTTTCTCATTCTCCTTCTCCTTCCCCCTCCGGATCTGGATCTCCAGCCTTGAGTTCTCTTCTGAAACCCAGCGCCACATACTTAAATTGTCTCTAAGACATTCCTCCTGAACCCACTTTCTGCTGCTTTGCTTGACTCATTGATCTAACAAATGTTTCCTGAATGCCCATTATGTGTCCACACTGGGATAGGCCCCAGAAGACAATGGTGTAAAATACATAGCCCTGGCCTCAAGGGATTTCTTGTTTAGCAGCTGGATTCTGCTAAACAAGAAACACGTGGTCATTTTGGGGGCGATGACAGCATGTTATGGGAAGAGAAGCACATATAATCCAGTTTAGACTAGAGGTAGAAGGGGAGGGCTGGTCAAGTAAGGCTATTTAAAAAGGGCACTATCTGAGCTGAGACCAGAAGGTTAAAGAACAGTGGCTGCAAAATCCAGGAGAGGTGAGAGCTGCTGCCAGCTGTCCTATGCGGTGGCAGGACAGATTTCAGCAAAGGTGATGCTGGGGATGAGCCAGGAGTAAGGCAGCAGAGGTCTGCAAGGGTTAGGGAATACATTACAATATTAGTTAGTGTTCCCTGTCACCAGCAGCTGTAACTGCTTCTTGCTAGCTTAACTAAAATGCCATTTATTAGAACTGTGTGGGGGAAGCTCACAGGATTGAACGGAAAACTAAAGACAAGCAAAGATAAGAACCAGTAGCTCCAGAGAGCCTTGTAGCAGGAATTGCTCGAGAGTCCCCAGGAGGCTTCTGGGTAGAGAGAATACGTTGATGTTCACCGTTTTTTCAGTTTTAACATTTATTTATAAGGTCTATGTTTTAGAAGAGACAGAGTCTGGTTGGTAAGGTTTGCTTTGACTGAGTGCCTAACCCTTTGGTGTATCTGACATTGGGGTTGGAGGATCTGGCCGATGGAGCCTGGAGGACACAATTGAGCTTCCACATCAAGGTACCTGGATTAGTGTCTTACCTCAACTGCATACAGTGCAAAGAGGAATTCCCTAAAAAATAGGACAGAAAAGCAAATTATCAAATTACACTGCAGGAAGAATAAGCACTTGCTATAGGAGAGATTGTATGGGGAAGTTCTCCTCCCTTTGTTTTTCTTCCCCCCCCTTCCTCTGTTCCTTTCTTTCATCTTTTTTATTAATTCTTTCTAAATGATTTCAAGCCTTGGGCAGAAAAATAATTTAACAATACTTTTTTTATTTTAAGGAGGATGCAGATATGACATACTGTTCACAAATTAATTAAGGCATATTTAAGAGTGCTGAATAGAATACTATACACATTTCCACTCTTCTTAGGATTTGAATCAAGGGGCATTTAAGCTATTGCCTTAAACATAAAAATCCCTTAATTTCACTATGCTGAAAGTTTTGGGAAATACATACATGCTAGACCTAGTGAGGCACACACCTGAATCAATGTCTTAGCTTTTTTTTTTTTTGAGTTGGAGTCTCACTCTGTCACCCAGACTGGAGTGCAGTGGCTGCTGCCGGCCACCACAGCCTCAACCTGCTGGGCTCCGGCGATCCTTCCGCCTCAGCCTTCCAAGTAGCTGGAACTACAGGCGAGCGCTACCACGCCCGGCTAATTTTTGGTTTATTGTAGAGATGAGGTCTCGCCAAGTTGCCCAGGTGGGTCTCAAACCTGCGGGCTCAGGCAATCCACTCACCTCAGCCTCCCAAGGCACGAGATTACAGGCTGAGCCACCGAGCCCGGCTACTATTATAATTTTCAAAGGATTAGAAGAATCTCTGACTTGCCAAGTTATCTGCTTTAAGACAAAATGATTATCTAGAAGGTTGAGTTCTCAAAGTTTTGACACTGACACATGGATGTTGCCATCTAAAAAAGGAAGCAATGTATTTACTCTGTTTATACAGAGTAAGTGAGGGTGATAAGTGAGCAGATAAAGAATTTAGGCTGGACCCAGGGACTAAAGGAACTCTCTCTCTCTCTCTCTCTCTCTCCCCCTTGCACCCCCTTTCTCAATCTCTACCTCCCATTCATCATTTCCCCTGAAAATAGACTTCAGAACTTATTAAGTCGTGTCAAACTATCTTTAAGTGAAAAGCTGCAACATCTGATTTCAACTCAAAAGAGCCTGGAAATTCTGGACGAAGGCAGGAAATCCTGCTTGAGCCTTGGCCTCTGATTATGGCAAGGTTCCAGGAAGAAATAGCATGCCTGTAAGAGAGTGCAGACCAGGGCATTTCTTGGATTTTGTAACCTTGGCTCTGATCTTGGTTGCTTTAGGAAATTTTAAGTTAAACTCTTTGAGAAAAGATGGTGGAAAAGTGTTGTGCTTTCAACACTGAAGGTACAGGTCAAAATTTCGCATAGAGATGGAGAATCTATTATGACTTCAATTCTGGAAACTTAAAAGGGATATTAGGATTGACTCACCAAGAAATACTTTGTGTTTAGATAACTCTTGTAGGGATGTGACCTGCCTCTTCTCACTTGAACATGGGAATTCAAGAAATATCACATTGGTCTGCAGTGTTTTGTCAAGTCTATCATGTAGTACCTGGAGTGTTACCTCTTCTAAAACAATTTCCTAAATTGATACTAGGTTTAGGTTTTTTTGGGTATGATAAAAGTAATAATTACACGGTCATTGTAGAAACTCTGAAACATACAGAAATATGTTAGGGAAATATGATGGAGAAATAAAAGTTACTCATAACTCCAGTTTGTTATCTAAAAAGTAGTATTTTATTATCTTTTTCTTCTCTGCTGTTTAGTAAGGCTCAATTTTTCATAAGTTTACTATTTAGTTGCATATATGTTGCATATATGTGTGAGAATTGTCTGTAAACATATAGTTTTCTGTTGTATTTTGTATTCAAATTTATCTTATTGTTTTGTAAGAGCCTTTTAAATATTAAGATTATTCTTTTGGGAAGAGTGACATCAGCAAGATAGCAGAATAGAAGTTCCTTCACTTATATCCCTCCATAGCAACAGTAATTTGGCAGCTATCTATGGACAAAAATGTCTTTGTGGGAGCTTTGAGATTCAGGTGGGAAGTTGTGAAACCCTTGTTGAATCCAAGACCAAGAAGGCTGTTTTGAGAAGGTGTGTGTGCACCCATGTGGCAAGCCAAAAACAGACTTTGAAAGAGCCCATGCCCCTGTGACTGAGCTAACACCTCATTTGACCTTGGTCTACCACCAGCAACATCCACCAAGGAATCCAGGGGGAGTCATACCCACCTGTACCTGAGGTAATAGGCCCTTTGATCTTGTTTCCCGGTATGGACCCTGAAACAGCCCATGATCTGGTTCCAGCCCCTTCATCCATGGTCTTGAAACATTCCTTTCTACTTAGGAAACTAGCAGGGAAAAAAATCTATCTGAGCCCCCAAAATCAGGCATGTTGGCTTCAGTCTGACTGTGAATCCTAAAACAGCTTTATAATTTGGCCGCAGTTCCTCTCTTAGTCTTGGAGCTCACATAGGGACTAACCAGGAGACTGTCTGTCCATGTCCATGGAGGCAGGCCTACCAACTTTGACCTGATTAAATATTCTAAAGTCAACCTGTGACTTGATTCTATTCCCTCTTAGGCTCAATCTTGGGCCAGTCCCACTTGCCCAGTGGCCTACCCAGTGATCTGATTTTAGTCATCTCAGGGACCAACAGGAGTCACACCCATGCACACACCTGGCAACAGGCCTGTTGTCTGTAGGACAGAAAATTAGGACCTGAAGCAGATCCTTGGTCAACTGCCAGCCCTGCTGATAAGGGTCTTGAAGGTAGTCCAGTCCTCCCATGAGTCAGACAGGAGTAATACCAGCCTGAGTCCCCAGCAATGGACTAGCCAACAACAAACCTTATTGTGGACCCAGTAGCAGTCTCATGACCTGGCTCCAATCCCACTTGACTGAAATTTTAGAGCCAACCCCAATAGCTTGGGGATCCAATAGAAAGTCTCAATATGCCAAAACCAGCCTTAAAGACTAGAATAAGTGTTTATTTCTTCAAATACACAGACACCAGCACAAGGCTGTATGGATCATGAATAGTCAGGCCAACATGACACCACCAAAGCAAACCAATAAAACTCCAATAACCAACCTCAAAGAAATGGAGATCTATAAATTGCCTGACACAAATGAAAAATATTTCCCTTCAAGAAATTTGGTGATATGCAACAGAACACAGGTAGATAACCAAATGAAATTAGAAAAACAATATATGAGCAATATATGAGAATTTTAATGAAGAAATAGAAACCATAAAAAAGAACTAAGCCAAAATTCTGGAGCTGAAAAATACAACAAAAGAAATGAAAAATTCAATACAGAGCTTCAATTACAGATTTGATCATGCAGAAGAAAAAATGGTGAACTTAAAGCCAGTTAGAGGATTGAAAGAAAAAAAAGAGAGTGAAGAAAGCATATGGGACTTATAGCACATCAAATAAACAAATATATGCATATTGATGCTACAAAAGAAGAAGGAAGAAAGAAAGGAACAGAAAGTTTACTCAAACAAATAATGACAAAAGACTTAAACTTTTGGGAGGCATGTGAACACCCAGATTTATGAAGCTGAAAGGACCTCAAGCAAAATCAATGAAAAAAAGATTGCCTGAGACACATTATAATTAAAGTGCTGAAGGTCAAAAATGGAGACAATTTTGAAAGCAGTCAGAGAATAGTGATTTGTTACATGCAAGCCAATGGCCACAGGCTATCAGTGGATTTCTTAGCAGAAACCCTTCATGCCAAAAGGGAGTAGGATAATATATTATTATTTTAAGTAATAAAACTTAAAAACAGCAAAGCCTGTCAATTAAGAATACTATACCCAACACATTTGTTCTTCAGAAATGAAGTGCTGAAGACATTCCCAGAAAAAAAAGCTGAAAAAGTGAATCACTTCTAGAACTTTCTTACAAGAAATACCAGAAAATTATTTAAGTAGAAACAAAGGAGTCTAATAAGAACATAGAATCATAAGAAAATATAATATTCACCAGAAAAGGTAAATATATAGCTGAATCCAGAATACTCTAATACTGTGTTAGTGGTGTGTTAATCACTTTTAACCTTAGCATAAAAAAGACAAAAGTATTAAAAATAACTATGACTATAATAAATCATTAATGAATAGCTACAAAAAAATACCTAAGAAAAAATTTAATCAAGGAGGTAAATGATCTCTACACTGAAAACTATATGACACTGATGAAAGAAATTGAGGAGGACACACACATATGTGGAAAGATAACCCATGTCCATCAATTGAAATAATTAATATTGTTAATATGGTCATACTACTCCCAAATGATACACAGATTCAATGTAATTTATATCAAAATAATCATAACATTTGTCACAGAAATAGAAAAAACAATTCTAAAATTTATATAAAATCACAATAGTGGAAACCCTGAACAGCAAAAGTAATCTTGAGAAAAAACAAAAGCAAAAGCAAATAAAACCCAAACAAATGAACAAAAAACCCTAACAAACCCAAAAGACAAAAAACAAGGCAGAAGGCATCATATTACCTGACATCAAAATATATTATCAAGTTATGGAAATCAAAATAGCATGGTATTTTCATAAAAACAAACACATAGACCAATGGAAATTAATAGGGAACTCAGAAACAAATTCATACATCTACAGCAAAATGTTTTTTGACAAAGGTACCAAGAACACATCCAGGGAAAAGACAGTGTCTTCAATTAATGGCACTGGGAAAATTAGATATCCACATGCAGAAGAATGAAATTGAATCACAATCTTTCACAATATACAAAAATTAACTAAAAATGAATTAAAAACAAATGTAAGGCCTGGAGCTATGAAACTACTCAAAGAAAACCTAAGAGGAATGCTTCATGACATTGGACTGGGAAAGGGTTTTTAAAAAAATATAAAACCTCAAAAGCACAAGTAACACAAGTAAAAATAGACAAATGGGATTACACCAAGACAAAACTTCTTCACAGCAAAGGAAAAATACATAAAATGAAAAGACAGTCTATGGAATGGGAGAAAATATTTGCAATCTATATATCTGATAAGACAGTGGTCCCCAATCTTTTTGGCATTAGTGACTGGTTTTGTGGACCAGGGTTGGGGTGGGGATTCTTATTTAAAGCCTGCCACCAGATGCAGCTGTACAATTGAAGTGCATCAACTCACTTGTCACTCACTGACAGGTTTGATATGAATCTGCAAGTAATTGATTTACTATGGTCTCTGTGCAGTCAAAACTTGCTGCGAATGTTAATCTGTATTTGCAGCCACTCCCCAGCACTAGTATCACTGCCTCAGTTCCACCTCAGATCATCAGGCATTAGTCCCATAAGGAACATGCAAGCTAGCTCCCTCACATGCGTATTTCACAATAGGGTTCACACTCCTATGAGAATCTAATGCCACTGCTGATCAAACAGAAAGTGGAGCTCAGGCAGTAATGTGAGTGATGGGGAGTGGCTGTAAATGGAAGCCTCACTTGCTCACCCACTGCTCATTTCCTGCTGTGCAGACAGGTTCCTAACAGATCATGGAATGGTATCAGTCCATTGCCTGGGAATTGGGGATACCTGTGATAAGGGGTCAATATACACCCATACAACTCAATACCCAAAGCATCAAATAACCTGATTAAAAAAATGGATAAGGGACTTAAATAGACATTTTTCAAAGAAGATATACAAATGACCATCAGACATGTGAAAAAAGGTTCAACATCACTAATCAGGAGGGAGATGCAAATCAAAACTCACAATGAGACATCACCTCACACCTGTCAAGAAAGCTGTTATCAAAAGAGAAGACATAACAAGAGTTGGAGAGGGCATAGGGAAATGAAACCTTTGGGCACCGTTATTGAAAATGTAAATTGGTACAGGTTTTATGAAAAATAGTATGCAGGTTTCTTTTTAACTATCATGTGACCCAGAAATCTCACTTCTGGATATATAGCCAAAGGAAATGATATTAGTATATTGAAGAGCTGTCTACACCCTTAAGTTCAAAGTAGTGTTATTCACAATAGCCAATATGTGAAAACAATCTAAATTTCTGTTGACAGAATGGGTAATACAAATATCACATATATAACTATGTAAGAATAAATACACAATTTTTTTATAAGTAAATTCTGGGTTTTTTGGGTCCCCCCTCATATATGTGTATCAAATGGTCACATCTTGTACCTTAAATATATACATTTTATTTGTTAATTGTTCCTCAATAAAGCTGAAGAAAAACATTCTCTTGCTTTGCCATACATGTTGCATATGTGTGCACACATGCATGCATAGATACTTTTTTTTCCCCTAAGGGAGTTATTTTGTTTTTAGACTCATTAAAAGAATGAAAGCATTCGTTTGAAAGAGCAAAATCTACACATGGGAATAAATTATGTGTGATTCATTAACCATAACCTGTATAGATATGTAGGGACTTATGAGTGTTATGGAGGTATAGCTACATCCTGGATCTGGGGTTAACTGCTTTTTTTGTCATCCCAGGAAGTCAGAAATTCCATATCCAGGGGTGGCTGTTAGCTCTTCCTGAAGATTTCCCTGTTTTTCCCTCAGTGTGCATCTGACCTCCTCTTCTCTTTATCCCATTCAGGCGCACATTTGTCCCAACTGCTTTTTGGAATTAGAATATGGGATTTGAACTCAAGCAGACATGGTTCAAATTATCCCTTTCAGGTACTAATGGCAGGATATTTACCTAACTTCTCTAAGTCAAAATAGTGTGGATGAAAAATGCCACACTCACAGTGCTGATATTGAAATATAGGTATAAGTGCACACAAGTGCACGTATACACATATGTGCAAACACAATACACAATACATACACACGTGTGCACGCACAAATGCACACAGTCCACATACACACATGCACACAAATGCAAATACACATGTGTGCACACCCACATGTACACACACATATGTATGAAAGTCTGCAAGTGGACAACCACAACATTCCATCGTGCATTAAAGGTACAAATGAAGAACACCCTGCTTATATATGGTACAAATTCATTTGCTATCCTCTTATTTATAATGACAGCATTGTGTACCAGAGATAAAACAAAATTCAAAGGATATTCAAAGGAGCATATTAAAAATCAATCTGAGTTCCGGCTTTAGTTCAAGTGAGTATGGTGACAAAGCTAGTGAAATAAAGTAGGTTAGGACACTGCTCAATTTAACACTGTTTTATAAGGGGCTGCCAGGTGTTGTGAATGAAGAGAACTTCAGAATAACTGCAAAATATAAAACACAAAGGTGCCCGCTGGGCTTCCTTGCTAGCTCTTTCACAGTCTGCATATGTATACCATACATACAAAGTTTAAAACTCAGTATTATAGATTCTAGAATCTATAATACTGAGTGACCTATCAAAGAAACAAAGAGCTGAGTATCATATGTTCTCACTTATTAGTGGACCTTGAATAATTATTGTAATACTATAAGAAAAGGATTGGCAGTAGTGGAAAACTACCAGGGGAGGGTGGGGGCGGGATTGGCAGTACTGGGAATCTGCTGGGGGAGGGGAGGGCACACCTCATCAACAAGGGTACATGCATAATGAACATTTGTATACCTAACCCTAAATTGTATTTCACATCTTTAAATTAAAAAAACAAATAAAAAAACCCCACAAAGTTTGAAACCCTATCAGAACAATAAATGTGGTTAATACATTTTTCGTATTACTGCTTTGGGAAATTTAGGTAAGCAAT
>CAUYQG010141310.1:0-30507 GCA_963574415.1 Tarsius wallacei
TGGTACATATACACAATGGAATACTACGCAGCCATAAAAAAGAACGAAATCATGAATTTCGCAGCAACCTGGATGGAACTAGAGTCTATAATACTGAGTGACCTCTCACAGAAACAAAGAACTGAGTATCACATGTTCTCACTCATATAGTAGATCTTGATCATCCAACGTATTACCACAAGAAAATGACTGACAGTGGTGGGAAACTATGGGGGGGAGGGGTAGGGTGATGGGATTAATGGTAGCAAATATCTGTCGGGGACGGGGAGACACTTCCTATCAACAAGGGTGCCTGAACGAGGCATATTTGTACACCTAATCCTTAACTGTACCCCACAATATCATAATAAAAAATATTGAATAAAAAAAGAAAAGAGATTAACTATAATAGCAAATAAAGTAGAACAACTATAACAATATACTGTAATAAAAATTATCTGTACAATGTACTGTAATAAAAAAATCATAATGTACTTTAAAAAAATTCTAAAAGAAAAGAGAAAATTAATTGCCTCATTATGACTTGTTTTTTGTATCCATCTTGGCCCTTTGTGATCTCTATCTCTTTAGTAAGTGCTCAAAATATGTTAATAAAAAGTTTGCACTTTTCATATATAATAGTGTCACTAGTCTGAACAATCTGCAATTCGCTATCTTTTGCACTTTAAAAATAAGCAAATCTTTTGCCATTTTCTGCTCTTTGGAGTCATAGAGTACACATGTATGGCATGTGTTGTGTTATATCATAGTCCTTCCAATATTAAAAGCCCTTCCCTAGTGCTCTTACCTGTTTCCATTTGATCTTCTCTAATTCAAACCTATGATTACCTCAGTCATCCCTTATATAGCTTGATTCCTAGGCTCCTCTCCATCAAAGTCACCTGTCTCACATTTCCTGCACTTTTGTGGTCAATGCCTTTTTAAAACTTCGGAGAAAGCATTCCTCAATACCTAGATTGACAAATGCAGCATACAAGAGACCATAATCTGTACATTTAACTTCTGTTGATATGTATCTGTTTTGGCATCGATTTATATAGTCATATCACTCTAGCAATGCCATATTACACTTTTCACATTCTAAAACTTTGTTTTCATAAAAATACTGCCTGTTATTTTGTATTTTCATAATTGATTTTATATTTTATGTTTCCCAATTGATTTTATAGTTGAGCATTTGTATTTGTGAAATAAAATGTGTGTATTCATATTTAAGTAAATTTCGACTTCACATTTCTCCATCATATTTCATTTATTAACTTTGGTCTTTATTCCTACCAGAACACAATAATACTTCTAAGCTTGACAAATCTTGATGAATTTTGTGTGCCTGTAACTGTCCACCTTTGTATATTTCACACACACCTATATCTTTATAAAATGAAGTCAAGTAGTTTCCCTGTTATCAAGAGTAAGTTATGTTGAGAAGATCCTAAGTTAAGAGTACTAGAGATTTAAAAGGGAGGAACAGATCATTTTAACAAGATCCTCAATCTTTCAAGGGTGCCCAAACTCGGTGGCAGGTAGTGTGAATGCATGAAGCCGGTTCATGCTGGAAAGCACTTGATCACCCCAAGGAGGCAGCCACTTCTGATTGCTGCCATAGAAGAATGTACTAATATTCTGATTTTTTCATGCAAATCCATAAATCTGGGTTTTTATGTAAAATCATTCAGTTTTCAAGTGGCTTTACCAATTTAAAAAGTTTCACAAAAGTTTCTTTCTTACAAATTAAATATATGCACAGGCCAAATGATCCCTGTGGATGGCCAATTTGTGACCACTGAATGGATAGACACTAAGAGAATAAGTAAGAGTTCTGCCATCCAGCTCAACACTATTGATGGTATGCTGGAATTGGCAGTTTCATGGTTTTACATTTCTTGAAAGTTTACATAATTCCAGACACTTTATTAAGCACTGATTCAAAAAGTACTTATTACTCTTCCATATTCTATAATATTGTCAATGAAAAAAATCAGCATTATCAATCTACTGGTGCCTAACCAGAATCTAGAGCAATTTCAAGAAAGTCAAATTCAGAGTTTCAAGTGTGAGTCTCTCTAGAAGTCTTAACCAAAAAAAAAAAAAAAAGTATCAGAATTTAGCATTGAATATGTTTATGCAGTATCTCATTATCACCAAGAGGAAAATTAGACTCACAAAATAAATCTTTCATAATGTAGAAATATTTTAATGCCTTATGATTCTTAATGAAACTTCTTGGGAAACTCACTGTTGTAAAATATGAATAGTTGTGTCACCATTGACACAATGTCAAAATTCCATGAGCAAAAAACACTCTCTCCTTTGACCTACAGCAACTGTACAATTCTATTCCATGCCTGACAGCTGATTCTCACAAGACCTCTGGCATGCCAGACATAATCCATGACAGCTGATTCCAGCAAACAGCAATCATGGCAGACAAACAATTCTTTTAGACTAGTTATCTGAAATAAACAAGGATGAATCATTATGTATTTGATTTGATGACGTATAGAGATCGCCTTTCATTAGATTCAAATCTGGAATGATCAGGAAAATATTCACTTTGTAAATTGACATATTATCTAGGAAATGTGAAAGAGCAATTTGATGATCCACTATCGATGTCCAGGTTTCTGTTCATTTCCTTCCAGCAGCCATCCTTTGAGCTAAAGGGAATTCTGATTAACATGAAGAATTCCAGGTCAAAAGCCTGAGAATCTTTCTAGTTAACTTGGAGGTGGACCCAGAGTCTACACTTTTTCTAGTCCCAAGGGATTAGAAAGGGAGCTGCAAACAACAAGAAAGGACCTCCCAAAACCCCGGAATTATCTTTTGAAGGGCAGGCCTCTTGTAGTACACACAGAATTTGTTTCTCCAGATCAAACAAATGGTCAACCAAAGTTTTTATCTGTAAGTTTTGAGAAGGTTGTGTCATGATTTGTGGAAGAAACATCCCAAATTGTGGCAAACAGGTGACTGGTTTTTCCACCATGACAATGCACCTGCCCAAACTGCTTTAAGTGTTCAGCAGTTTTTAACCAAAAACAGCATGATCCCCTGTACTCCACCCTTCCTATTCACCTGATCTTACCACAGGCAACTTTTTTGTTTGTTTGTTTCCTGGATGAAAAAGTCCTCAAACAGAAATGTTTTGCTGATATGAAAGAGGTGAAATAAAAAACAGCAGAAGCATTAAAAGGCATAAAAATTCGTGAGTTCAAAAACTGTTTTGAGCAGTGGAAAAAAGTCTTGATAGATGTGTTGTATCAAACAGGGAGCAGTTTGAAGGTGACTGAAGTTGAAACATGTAAGAATAAATGTATAATTTTTAGACGTAAATTTCATTCCTGGGGTGTCCCCTCATATATTTTTAGAGTCATTTCCTAATCCCTATCTCGTCTCTAAAGATTACCCATATCAAAATAGTGCCCACTCTGAATTCTCCAAGTTCTTGATTTGCACATTACATATTATTCATATTAATTTGAGAAAACATAATATAAAGAAGACTGGCCAAGCCATAGATTTTAGTGGTTCAGTGACTGGGAGGCACTACTAATCATATCTTCATTCTCTCTACCTCTCACCCCAGAAACTAAGTCTAAAATAGACGGTCAAACTTCAATTTTTCCAATATAAAAGTGTTTCTCCCAATATGTAAAGATATGCAATGAAAGTTGCTACTCTCTCCTGTAGCATTGGAGAGTGGCTTTTAGCCAGCCCAAGCTTCAGCCACAGTCAGTACTGAACCCAAGGTTCAGTTTACCTCCATTGACAGATGGTTCATTAGACAAGCCCCCAAAAAGATGGCACCAACATTTATTTATGTGGATCAGTTTTAGCTGTCTCTGGAAGAGTTTTGGCCTTATTCCACCAAACCGATTAAGCAAGGTCAGACTTCATGCACCGGTTTCTTCAGCTTGGAGATCTCTTGTGGATAGTTGTTGCCAGTTGTTGCCAGTTGTTGGCAGTGATTTGACTAAGGATCAAGGTCCCTTTAATTGAATTCCTCCAAGAAAGTTCAGCACTGGGAATAAGCACTATTAACTGAAAACATTAGGGGATATGAAAGCAGATAGAAAATAGGAATCAATTATATGGGTAAGGGTGAGTGTGAGTACTGAGCATTACAAATTGCTCTAACAAATACGTCACCCAGCTGTGACACTAACTAGCCGTATTACCTTAGCAAGTACTTGGACTTCAACTCTTTATATATAAGAAGGAATTTGATTCAGTGATAAGATTCTTTGTTTTTGTTTTTGTTTTTTTTTTTGAGTTGGAGTCTCACTCATTCACTCAGACTGGAGTGCAGTGGCCGCTCCCGGCCACCGCAGCCTCGACCTGCTGGGCTCCAGCGATCCTTCGGCCTCAGCCTTCCAAGTAGTTGGAACTACAGGCGTGCGCTACCACGCCCAGCTAATTTAAGATTCTTTCTTAAATGTTCTATTTTTAGTCAAATATAAATTGTGTTGCATTATGATTCAAATATCTCATTTATGTATTTCACCAACAAAACTTCAAATTTTGTGATGATAATGTGTCACACTTTTCCTTTATCCATCATATCCTGAAAACATCCAGTTCTTTCATTGACAAGCATCCTGTTCTTTTCCTTCCTAGCAATTCATAAGCATTTGGGAGAGACTTTTCAATAATGTACCACCTTCGCTGGGGCACCAACTAAACTATATTTTCTTATCTCCCCTTGAAGTCATATATGACTGTGATCGTAGCCTGAACATTAGAATATGGACAGAAGTGAAACGCACCATTTCTAAACCAGGCCCATAAAACCATTTTGCACATGTCTTCTAGGCTTTCTCCCACCCATATACCAGCTAAACAGAGAAAATTTAATAGTCTGAGAACTGAACCAGAAGATGCAGAAAACTGGTCCTTGAATGACTACTTAAGAAGAGCTACCCAGATTGCTGCCTAACAAGGTGCAACTAGGTAGAATGAGTAAGAAATTAATTATTTCTCATGCAAACCTCATGAAATTTTGAGGGTTTTTTTAAATTAGTCTTTAGTCTACATTATATATAACACATCTCCATTGTGATTATATATCAATTATGTATGAATGTATGTATGTATCTTCCTAAATAGTCTAGAAGTTTCCTAAAGGCTGGAAAGATGCCTGTTTTTGCCTCCCAGCAGTCTCCACTCTTAGCATAGAACCTGGGAAGTAGCAGTAAATGAATAAATAAATTCTGTTGAATGTATGACTATAGAAAAACATGCACAAACAGGATAAGTAAATACATGTTTATTGAGTTGAAGTATAGAAGCAAGAAAAGTAATCTAAAAGTAAATTTTAGAAAATGTCTTTCATTTCTTATTTTGTCTTTCCTCATCTGATCTAAAACATTTCAAAATACTTGGAAGCAAGTCTTGGTGCATTTTATAAGTGCTTGAATAAATTCAGTCATATAATGGCTACGAAACAGATGGCCTATGATATTTTCTGTTCTCACACCGTGTCCATGTAACTTTTTCTTCCTTTACTGAATGTGACTGTGCTACTATGTGATATATTCTGGTTGTCAACCAATACTACACCTGTATTGGCACTATTCAAATGCTATGCTAATTTTGCCTAATTCATTCTAATATCCAATAACTAGCTATCCAGACAGCTCCAGACAGCCTGCCTAATACAAGTTGCATCTTTATATGAGGCCCTGTGTGGATCAGATTAGATCAACAACCCCAGCACAAAATGCTGAAAAGTAGTATCTTTTTGTCTTCTCTGACTGCAAAGCCAACTCAATGCCAACAGGCATCTTTACATGTTACTGTACTTAGTCAGTCAGTGCCAAAATAGACTATCTTAACGGAGTTAGGAGTAGCAGAGTGGAGCTTAAAGTGTGTGTGCTGCCAAGACAACAGGGTGTATTGCATCTGTTGCCTGGGATACACATCTACAACATCCAACAAACAAGTTATATATTTTAGTGTTTGAAAAAAGCCCAGGACATGCATATTAGGCAAAAAGTTGAGGAGGGAACAACCTTAGAAGATAAGCACAATTCAAGCCGTCACAAAAAGTATAGAGGCCAAGGAACTAGCTATATACAAGATCCAACATCAAATTTTCATAGAGATCCGTAAAGATCTCTTACCTGTTAAAGTTTCTTTTATGCAGTGGTAATCTGCCCTAGACTGCATGAAGTGAAGAAATGGACTGACAATAAAAAAATAATTTTCCACTTCACCTTATCTATACACATCAACAATTTTGTTTTTTCCCAAGACTTATTTTTCAGGAGACCCTGTTTTGTGCATGTGTTGCAGATGAAAGAGGGCCACGAATTCTTAGATATTCTTCTTATCAAGAGGGAAAGTCTATTTGCTCTTCTCTTGTTCTGGGCTTGTCTGTGACTATTTGGGCCAATGTGTACAGTGAAAGTAATGTTATTCCAGCACTGACCTAACCTTTCAAAAGATTGGCAGCTTCTACTTTAGTCTCTTGAAGACTTGAACCTCCATGTAAGAAGTTTGACAACCACACTAAAGAGACATGAAGAGCTCCTACAACTACTTGGAGAGAGTGGCCCAGTTGAGCCAGCCCTTCAGCAGTCACCATTGTAACACCAGACTTGTGAATGAAGCTGTCTTATTCCCTTCAGAATGGCCAAAAACCAGCTGGATGTTACCAAGGGACCCCAGATGTCACCTTATGAAGCAGAGGAATCACCTAGCCAAGTACTGATGGAACTCCTATCATACAAAATTGTTAGATATAATACAATGGTTATTGTTTTAAGGTACTGTTTCTAGGGCATTTTTTAAAGCAGCAATAAAAGAGATAACTGAAACTCATGAACATCAAACACAAGAATTTGGTGGTGTGGATTTTATATGAATTTAAAATCCATATGTTGATAAACAGACAATAAAACGACCCCATCTGAAGAATAGTGGGAAGACTCTAGGTAGCAGGTTGAGTCCTGCAGGGGTAGATCACTTCAGACGTGGCCTAACAGAATTGCAGTTTTTTCAACATTCAGTTCTGTCTTTACTCCTTAGCTTCTGCTGACTGGCCTAGGGGATTTTTTTCCAAAGGCCATAAAATTAAATTAGAATTCACCGCTTAAGTGTAATGATTTCCCACTGTTTATGTGGGTTATCATTTACAACCAACTGGCATTTAATCAAACCACTATTTTTATTTTAGGACCAGAGGCCACAACATTGTATATTTTCTCTACCTCCCTGTTGAGCAAAGCAGCTTCATCCAAGCTGTGAAGGGATATCCAATGGTTTATGAAAAGCCAGCATGAAGTATTGTTTTCAAACATATTTATGATTTCACACCAACCTAGTAAGGACTTAATTCAATTTGTTGATTAACATACAATTTTACATTTACATATATAATCATGTCAAAATCTCCTGGAGGAAAAAAAAGGAATTAAAAAAGCATAATCACATTCTGATACAAACATATTTATCCCAATTCTGATTCTGCCTTGAATAAGAAGTATATAAAGTGTGGACTCTAATGACCAGTCAAAGCAACTAATGTCTGCCCTGCACAATTTGAATCTTCTTATGTCCATACTCTTGTTCCTGCTCTTCCCTTGGCCTAGAATTTTTTTTCTGTTCTTCCTTCTTTTATCTGGAACTCAAGACTCAGCTGAACATCATTTCTGTAATGGCCACCCATAGTTTTGTCTGCCCTGCTCATCTTCTAAGAAATGTCATTCTTCTTCCATGTGAGTCTTGTCCGTCTCTCCACCTTTGCCCTAAATATCCACACAGCTGCAGAAAAATGATAAACAAATGAGCAAAATACATTTCTCGTTTGCTTTATTTTTTTATTTTTTGAGTTGGAGTCTCACTTTTTGTCGCCCAGACTGGAGTGCAGTGGCATGCTCATGGCCAACTCAGGCTTAACCTGCTGGGCTCAGGCAATCCTTCCACCTCTGCCTTCCAAGTAGCTGGAACTATAGATGCATGCCACCATGCCCGGCTACATTTCTCACTTTAAACTAGCTGTTACTCACAACCATATTAGTCTTGACTTCTTCCTTTTGAAGGCTTTCCTGTCTCATCAAACTACAAATTACACCCCTAAACACCTATAGTTACATGATTATTGCAGTCATAAAGATCATATTACAAATAACTTGTTATAAAGTTATTAATGTCTTCTTTTCCTAATATATTAGAAGTACCTTATGGCAGGTACCTGATTCTTTTACTCTTTCTAATACCAAGCACAGTGACTTCCTTGTACGTAGTAGGTATTTATTTAGTAAATGGTGTTCAATCATGTAACATCTGTCAAAATATTAAAATAAACAGAGAACTGCAGAGGATTTTCTCTCCACTCTGATAAACTGTAATGACAGTACAAATGCAAATTTGGCAATATGCTGGTTGATTACTATGTAAATCACATATACAATCCCTCTCCTACCATAGAGTTCCCTGATGGTGCTGATGCTAGAGAAAGAGGCAAATTTCTGCCTACTAAATAACTGCTTAATTAACATTAGGTTTGCAGTATCTGTGTGATTTGAGCCACGGCATAATCATTTTCATCTAATAAGCTGTGTTCAGATAAGGTCTATTAATCCATTTATTTAAAAGAATTCATTGACTTCAAAATCTCTGAAAAGCTCATAGACAAAGCTTTTGAAAATACATAAATCTTTATGAAGTTTCAGGTGAGCCACTAATAAAAAAAACAAGTACAGTAAGTAGAGAATTTACATAGACAGGCAATCTTGGTTCAGAGAAACGTACATATTATTTTATACGTGCTGGTAGCTGTCATGGCCGTGCCACAACTGTTAGAAATTACAGGTTTTCCATGGCAAGCATCAGCCATCACTGTAATTATTATTATTTCATCAAAAACAATCGCAGGGAGTATTTTAGGCTGACAAAAACCTTCTAGATCTTTGTTTATTCACTGCACCATATATTCTGCCCTCCATGCCAACTGAGTTAAAGTTCTCTCCCTCCTGATTTAAAACCTACTATTAGAGAAAGCAAAGGTTCCCATCTTTAACACAAAGTAAGATTGGTGCTTGGATAGAGAACATTTAGTCTCGGAATGTAAATAAAAGAAAGCACAACCTGAGAAGCCCTATTCAGCAGACTTTCGGCAACATTCCCAGAGAGAGATTGCAGTTTACTGTGCAGTGTCAAGTCAAAAGAAGTAAGGCAATGGGCATATGCCAGGCTGAATGAATTTTAAACCTCAGATACACAACTCACAGCTCAAGGAGGTCAAGCTTGCTGTCTAAGCAGCAGTGACAGCAAAAGCTGCTGTCTCTGTGGCCTGGATAGTTCAACTCTGACAGCAAAAAAATTCTGTTGTGAAAAGTCTCTCATGGCACAGAGGGACCTTTTTCTCCTTTAAGTTCTTCAGTGAACCTGTAGAAGAAGCATTTCGTCAAAGGCAGGGAGCTCAGTGCTATAATGCTTCGGAGAAATGAGACAGAGCATCAGTGACTTTCAGAAAAAGTACAGCTCCTGGGCAAAGTACCCCTCAGCTGAGGGATGGATTATTGAAGTGGGTGTTTCTAACATCTAGTTTGTGCCTACCACCAGCAAGCATTATAAACTGCATGTTATACAAAAAGATTACACATACATTTAGTGCCCAATGATGTCAATGGCAGGGTAGGAGAATGATAAAGGTTTCATTTATTAAGACATTATTCAGAAAAAAAAAATAGATAATCCACAATTGCTTCTTGAGTAAAACAAACAAAAAAGTTCTGAAGACCTTATTTATATTTGGCAAAACAAAAACAAAACTTTTAACTATTTCTAATAATGGTATAAAGTGTCTCGGGAGCTGAGCTACAAGATAAAAATGACATCATCCCTAAAAGGTCATGATATAGTATATACAGTCTTAAATATAAGCTTGGATGCCATTGAAAGGCTCACAAAATTAAAAACTTATGAATAACGAGTTACAGTCTTGAGGTGATCTTTTGAGATGTGAAGCACATTTTCCACATTCTTTTCCATCTAAGTTAGGAAATTTTTTCTCATGGCACTTAATGAAGTTTTAGCATTGAAATAAATAACTGTTATAAATGATCATATTTTATTTGTGCCTAACACAGCACTAAAGAATAAACAATTCATTCACACTATATGCTGAAATTCATATATTTAGCAAAGCTTAACTATGATTAGTTTCATTGTGATATGGTATTAAAATGTAATGTACATCATTACATTTTAAGTTTATATTTGCCATTACTTGCTTTTTAAAAAGATTTTCTCTCTTAATTCCATTGCCACACTCAAACTAGAAAATTTTATTTCAGGCTCAGTTGCTTCATGAGCCAAAGCTGAGCCTACTTAGAAATCACATACTTGGACTGAAGTTAGAGAAAGATGGTTCTTAGGAAAATCACAGTTTAACTCCATTAATCTTAAGAATATAGAAAAAAATCCAATTTGGATCACTGGTGTGTCTTTTCAGTGCCAAACTGTCAGGCTATTCTATAAGGTCATACTTGAATATTTAACCCAGTCAAGTTTTCTCCTTTTTATTTTCACAGTCCAATAGTCTCACCATTAATTTGCCCTGCAAATTAACCTGTTGACATTTCTCCAAATGAGCCTATTCTAAAATTAGCAAGTATTCTCCTTCATTTTTTTAATTTAAGAATTTGTTAAAAGGCTTTAAAAAGCAAAATCACACATCATAAACATGGATATCAACAGTATTCGCTTGGTTTCAGAAAGGTATTCTAACAAAAAGGAAATGTGCCAAAATTTTTTAAAAGCATCTAAAAGAAGGAAATATGGAACACGAACACCTTCAAAAGTAAACACTAAAATATAAAAATAATTCAAAGGAGAAAGAGCAGAAGCTTTAAAGATACTGCGGTCAGCAATGAGAAGCAGTTAAACTGTGTATTACTCAATTTATATAAAGAAAAATGCAGCAAATATCCAAAGTGCCTCAAGATATAAAATGGTTATTGTTGGCAGTTTGATGAGATTCAAACTCTATGGAGAGGAATTGCAAAACCCATTTGTTATATCCAGGTAAATCTGAAATAAGTGCTCAAATTTGCCCACAGCGCTAGGAACAAAAATCAGATCCCTTTTCCCTTTTATGCAGTCAGAGGCCAGGAACCCTGAATCATTTGTTCAAGTTTCTCTACATAGAGATAGTGTATGTACAGAATACACATTCCTGCCCCAAAAAATGACAAGTGCACATCATGGCTACCTTATATTCCCCTATGCCATGACCTCATGCACATGCAAGATGAAAATATTATCATCTAAGAGAGATAGGGAGAGGAAGCCCATTCAAACAATATGAGAAAGTATCATTAACATTAAGGTGTTCCTTCTTTTCTGCAATGATTTTTATTTCTCTGCTGAAAAGTTTATGAGAAAGAAAAAAATATTTTGGGAACAACTGAGAAAATTTGGATGCCTCAGACATTAAATGACACTATAGAAGAATTTTTAATTTCTTAGGTACGATAAAATACTGTAATTATGTATATTAATGTCCTTAGGCTTAGAAAATGTCTGAAAGCAATTAAGGATAAGTTCTTTAAAAAAAAATAGAAAGTAAGAAAGAAAAAAGATAAAGTCAATATAACAAAATTTTAATTTTCCTGAAGGTTTGACACCTTTTAAAATAAAAATATCAAGAAAAAACAATATTGTATAAATAGAAAACCTGTGATAACAGACTTCATGAATCTGAATTTTTTGCTTTATTTTTATTATTATTTTTAATTGACACAATAATTGTACATATTTATGTAATACAGTGTAATAGTTCAATGCATGTATACAATGTGTAAAAATCAAATTAGGGTAATTAGTATAACTTACCACCTCAAACATTTAGCATTTCTTTGTGTAGGGAACATTCAAAATCCTCTCATCTAGGTATTTGAAAATACACAGTAAATTGTGAACTATGGTCATTCTACAGTGCTAAGAGCACTAGAAGGTATTTCTCCTATCTAGCAGTAATTTTGTATCTGCTAGCTACCCTCCCCATATACTCCCTCCCCCTTTCTTTCTTAGCCTCTAGGAATCACTATTCTACTCTCTACTTCTGTGAAAACGATGTTTTAGATTTCCCATGAATGAGAACATGTGGTATTTAACTTTCCATGCCTAATCTATTTCACTTAATGTCCTCTAGGCATTATCCATGTTGCTGCAAAGGATTTCATTTTGTATGACTGTGTAGTATTCCACTGTGTACAATAATAACTTATAATTATAAATTAGTTCCTTGTTATTTATTTTTGAAGAGTATATGAGGTACACAGCATAAAGCATGATTTCTGGCATATACAGTTCCATCAGTCAATTTAGCTTTCAATTCAATATATGACTTTTCTAGTACTATATACCTTCCAATCACAACTTTAGCCATGGTGGTATATGTGGGAAGAACTGACTAGGAACAGCTCTGTACTCTGCGGAGCAGAGGTGCAAAACCAATTTGCTATATCAAGGGTAAATCTGAAACATCACAGAGCCACAGAGGTGCTGAAGGCCTGAAAGGTTCAGGGGAGGAGTGTTGTATTGTGGATTAGAAGATGAGTAATTTAACTTTTAGAAGACTCTAAATAAGTAATGGACTATTTATGTATGTTGCTATACAGGATGGGGCATAGAGGAGCCAAGTTAGAGGGAAGAGCACCAGTTCTTTAAAATATTTTTGTTTCTTTAGCCAAATTATACACATTTACTCATTTATAAATACCAATTGCCTACATATGGAAAAGTCATTGTCTCTAAATGTTAAGCTTTAGCCACACCAAACCTTGAAAACACTTGTTTAAAGCACTAGAAAAGCATCTCTAAATGCTCTAATAGTAGATTTTAAATGGCAGGTATGTTCTACACTATGTACTTAGGATAGAGATGTGAAGGTAATAGGTATTTCATTCTATTCATTAATCCTCTCATTCAAAAATTTTATTGATATTTAGAAAAACTGTATGCACACATTTCTACCCTCTTCTCACTTCTTTTTCTAAATATTGTCTATATAGGGCTCTACCATATTATGTTTTCTTACTTGTCCATAAGGCCATTTGTTGATAACTGTCATTCCTGAAAACCTCTTATCTACATTTTTTTTCAAGACATAAATTTTTATGGTTGCAAGATGTTGGAATTGCCCAGAACTACCTAGGAAATTTTCCAGAGCAAATAAGTAAGTCTTAAATGTTACAAGACGTCAAGAGCCTACACAAAGATAAGGTTATTTTATGAAACCTCCTAGGAAAAACATCTAAACTGGAAAATAGGACAAAGATCTCATTTTCAGGTTTATTCCTTCAACTTGTTCTTTTACTGTGTCCATAAAGGAAGGTCTTAATGATGATAATTGTCAGGGAGTGCTGACTCAAGAAGAGATTGTGAAAGATTTTGCAATGTGGGAAGTCAACTTGACCTTGTAAAAGTTACTTGCTTTGAGAGGGTCTAAATATCCTTGTTGCTTGAATCCGTTTTGCAGTGATATTCCAAGATTAATAATTTTCTAAGATCAGATCACATAGATTTCTGTCCTTGCCACATTATTACAGAATCCCAAGAAAGTCATGTTCTGCTGAGGACAGAGAGGAACCAGGCAGCAGGAATGCACTGGACTTCAAAGGAAAAGTAAACACCTAGCCAGATGTCTCATTTCTCAATGGTTGACAATCTCTGGTAAAGCATGACTCACATGGGGTGACCAACAGTTCCACATAGCATGGTGACTAGATTCTAAGAGTGAGTGTCCCAAGAAAACCAGGGGGAGGCTGTATCACTTTTTATGATCCAACTTCAAAAGTTACATAGCATAACTTCCACTGTAGTTGCAAATTCTCCTAGATTCGTGGAGGAAACAGAGACCTCACGTTTTAGTGGTGAGAATATTTAGACATTGTTAGAAGAGTATGTGAAATAAGAGATATTATTGTGACCATTTGTGGAAAATATAACCTGACACACTCCTGCAAAAGGATTTTCAGAGTTATAGGAGGGTGTGCCACATTGTTTACTTTCAACTTGTCATCATCCCTGCTCCTGTCTTCACTCTCTTCTGCATTGCAGAAGAAAAGTCTGAAACAACAGTTTTCAAAATCCCTTTCTAGCTTCTGACTAGATTCCCCCAGGAGATGTACTTGAAGAAGATTTGGAAAGAAGAGAAATCGAAGGCATTGTCCGGCAGCAGCTGCTAGGAGCAGCTGAGATCAGCAGCAGCAGTTTCCCTTGGTTTCTGGAAGTTTTCCTGAGAAATACCCACTGTAGCACCAGAGGTTGTTAGTGAGGGCATCACTGAAAATAGCCTTTCTAGTCCTCGTTCCCTCAGTTCTATGAATGGTTGTAGAAGCCTGTAGTTCCTTTTATGAAAACTCTCTTTACTCAGATTGTATACAGTAGCTTCTGTTTCCTGGTCAAGCCCTGATAGATGTGAATGGGCTTTAGGATTGGTTGATTCTGGTGCTCAGTGCATTCATCAGAAATGGAAGTCCTTTTAGCATTTCTGGGTAACATGTCTATTTTTGACCAAGCACTGACAAGGAGTTGGAACAAGGCCAATATTCATTTTGTTGGGTATATTGTCCAAACTGTATTGTTGCAATGGGGAAAGGGTAAGGAAACAACTACAGTGCCTTTATGGATTTTTAAATTATTTTTGTTTTCTTTTTGTATATCATCGAGGCTATTCTCCCAATTTATCCCTTTAGGTGAAAGTTAGAATTATGATATTGTATTTCCTTTTAAAAAATTGAGATCTTGAATAGGATTACTTAAATGTGTAGATTAATTTGGAATTTATTTAAGTATTGGGAATATTGAGACTTTTCATCAAAAAATGTTTTCTTTTATGCCCTCTCAATAAAGTTCTACAATCATTTTTACATAAATCCTGGCCATTTTTAAAAATTTAGGTTTAAATATTGTGGTAACTGTTGTTGATGGTGTTATTGTGAAGGGACTATTTTTTCCCATTATATTTTCTACCTAGTTATTATTTTTGTACTATAAATTATTAGAGATTAAGCCCAGCAAAAAAATAAAAAATAATCCAGAGATATTTGCCAGCTTTTTTTTTTTTCTCACTTAGGAACAGGAACCACAGTGTACCTTTTTCTTCAAACTCAGAGGTTATTTTTTTCTAGGAATATATTAAATACACAATAAAATACACATATGCAAAATATTGCAACTTTATTCTAAGTGCAGAGATCCTATGTGTGTGTGTTACCAGTAAGCCATATGATTAACCTTGCAAAAGAAATTCCAAAGCTTCTTTATTTCCAGACCTAGCCGAAGAGGAGGTGCCATCATGGGAATCGACGTCTGCCACAACAAAAACCCAAAGGTTGGGCACAAGGGCCAGGACATCTACCCAAGGCTGTGTCAAGCTGTACAGGTTTGTGGGCAGAAGAAACAATTCCACCTTCAACCAGGTTGTGCTGAAGAGATTGTAAATGAGACGCAGCAACCGGCCACCTCTGTCCCTTTCCCGGATCATCCGGAAGATGAAGCTTCCTGGCTAGGAAAACAAAACGGCTGCGGTTGTAGGGACCATAACAGGTGACCTGTGGGTTCAGGAGATGCCCAAACTGAAGGTATGTGCACTGCGTGTGAGCAGCCGAGCCTGCCGCCACATTCACAAGGCAGGGGGCAAGATCCTCACCTTCGGCCAACTCGCCCTGGACTCCCCCGAGGGCCACAGCACAGTCCTGCTCGCCAGTCCTCGCAAGGGCTGGGAGGTGTCCAGGCATTTCGGCAAGAGGGCGGGAACCCTCCACAGCCAAACCAAATCCTAGGTCCGCTCCAAGGACCTGAAGTTAGAGCGTGCCAGGGGCCAGCGGGCCAGCCAGGCTACAAAAACGAAACCTGGTTCCTACCCTCTTATTAAAAAGATCTCGGATGAAAAAAATAAATTCCAAGAAAAGAAAACCTTAAAGTACTGAGCAAAATATTAGAAGCACTTTTTTTTCCACAGCCGAACTTGGTTCATCTTATGTTGTACAGCTTCATTTCCTTAATTTGTCTGATTGAATACTGTTAAAAGTCCTGAATTCACTCATTTGGACCCCACAACTTAAACTATTTTTTCATACAATGAACATTTACTGGAATTGACTCTTAACTATGAAAGTTTTTGTCTTATAAATATCACCATCCTCTTTTGCAGGCTGACCTTAGATTTGCTGTAGTTCTATGCCCTCATAAGTGAAGCTTTTTAAAAGTGCTGATGAGAAAAACCCACTTTAAAGTCTCCCTTGTGGTTGCTTCTGTAAGAATGGTCCAGATGTGTAACCAGAATTGAGAACCCTCTGCTCTGACTCCTCAAAGAAATTATAAATGTTCCCATAATCACAGCAATATTTGTGATTTGTTAAAATAATAACGAACATTAGTTGAATAGCTGATAAGAGCCAGACATGTTAAAGTAGTTTACATATTTATTATATTTATTTATATAACAAATGATTGCCCAAATAAAAAAAAATTATCATACTCTTTTATTGAAAGCAATTCCCCCCCCCAAAATAAAGGAAAAGGCATTTTTCCCCCAAACTATAAAACCTATCTATAAGGAATACCCTTGGTTCTTATTTAAATCAAATAAATTCTGAAGTGAAAAACAAAACTCCTTCCCTAACTATTAGATATAATACACCGATATTTGGACAAATTGACTAAATTGATCCTCAAACTACTAATAAAATCTCTTTCTCAAGGATCTATGAAGTCAAAGGAATCCATGCCTGTGACTTTCTCTAAACTAATGTGATTCTATAAAATGTTATTCTGGGAACATTACAATTGTAAACTTTAATAGGTAAAAACAGAACTTCTTTATCAAATAAATTTGGAAAATGAGAAGTTAAACAAAATTAAATAGAATTATTTACTACAAGCTTTCCTGTAGCCTCTAATATGACAAAGTTGTGTATTTATCTCTAAAAGAGATACATGCAGCATTTCCAAAATGCATCTAAACATGTAACTCTTATTAAGGAAGCATTCCTGAAGACCAGAGTTCTGAGAACACTAGCTAAAAAATACTGCAATGAGAAATAAAAATAACAATAATAAGGGCTTATACCTAGACAGTGATTTAACTTTAAAAAGACTTCTTAATCAGTGGAAGGTTAAGTTCAAAGCTCCAATTTAACTAATTTTCTTTACTTGGTTTTCCCCCCAGAAAAGGTAGGGTCTAAGACAAGGGTCTTCATATAAATAGTTCATTCTGGAAAGTGTTCCCAGGGAACCATAATTGGGAAACTTGAATGAAAAAAAAAAGAGGGAAAGAGTGGCATGAACCCCCAATATTTTATGCAGCTGATTATAGCTGTGGGCAATGGAGGTTTAATTTCACAGGAGCTCTTGCCAAAAACTTTCTAGAAGTGACTTCATAATTATCTGTCCAAGATACAGAAAAGAGAAATTATGTATTCAGACTATCATTCCCTGTTGGTCATGGGTTCACCAGCAGATCTTAACTTCTTTCTGCTTTCAAAGTGTGCAGGTGCCAGAATGACTGAACAGGTTCCCAGGGGTGTGTCATCCATCAGCAGAGAAACCTCAAAACAGAAAACAAGAAACATGGGGTGCAGCTTAAATGAGTTGCCATCAGGCTACACCTGTATGACTGACTGCTGTAGCAATGGACAGAGCTAAAAAGTGGGCCAAGACATTGTGAAGGATGGAATAGATACCTGATACTGTAAAGTCACAGAGAACTCAAGATGATAGTTGGTAGCAAACTACAAAGAACTCAATACAGGAGAGTGAGTGGAACAAGTGACAGTCTCTGCTGCAATTAGTATTGCTTGATTTTCAACACTTCCATTTTAGATTTGTCTCACTCTTGGCCAGTATTACAAAGACTAAATAGCTTCTGCTGATTTAGGCTTTAATCATAGAGGTATTGAAATCAATGGTTTATTTGCCCTCGTTATCTGTGATTGCTGCAATTGTCCATTTCTGTCATCACCAAGCAAATAAGCACCAAGGGACATATAGTGAATCTCCGGGGTTCTAACTGTACTCTTTTTGTATGCTTGTGTCTCCCATTGTCATGCAACAACTCTAACTCTTCCTGGTAATCAGGATCAATTCATCTTGCTAATAACCAACATGGCAACTCTTTTTATTTTTGCCAGCTTATCCACTGGCATGAGAAGGCCATAATGATGGTGTGATAGTTGAAGCTTCAAGCCTATGGTTGACCCTCCTGTGTCTTCTGGTGGAAGAGCCCTTCCCTACACTGAGAATAAAGATTTCTTTAGCAGATGAGCCTAAGGCTTCAGGATGAGATGCACAAATTCCCCAAGTGGCTTATTGAGAGGAATGGTGAAAGTAGCCAATCAAACATCTATCCTCTGATTCCAGTACTAGCACACTGGGAGACACAGAAACACCTATCGTCTATTTTATCCTGTAAGATTGTCGCCCAACATTGTAATGTGTTAGCCCAGAACTGTTGCCATAGTTGAAGTCATAATAGGCAATTACATTATTAGGCTAAAAGAGTCTGAATGATGTCTATGGTAGTCTATCATAATCCATCCAAACCTGTAAAAAAAAGTGGGTATGCTTGAGACAATCACTTTTGTGTCCTTTAAGCCTTTGTTGACGGCACTAATCTTTAAAATTCTTCTGGATACTGCAGTATTGATTCTGATTTACTGCATTCATAGGGGGAGGGGAGAGGAATTGTTTCAAGATACTGCACTTCTTTTTTTTTTTTTTGGACACAATTGCTATTATTAAATAAAAAACAGATATGTAACTTATTTTAGCTGGAAAGACAACCATCTCAATTATGCATGGGAGTGGAGGGAATCACATAGAAGACATTCACAGATTCATCGGACCTATTGTTAAATGAACTTAGGCCAGGACTCCATTTAGCATCTGGTTTCCATAAGTCCCCATGATAATGTTTCAATCCCCAGATAGCAGCAATTCTTAGGTTTATCCTTCTAAACATCCCTATCCCAGTGTCCAGAATCTCAGTCTTTTCCTTTCAGAGCCTTGGCTTTGACATAACAGCTCCAGAAATTATTCTCTCTGTAAAGGTCTCTTAACCTTTACAATGGAGGTTTCCTGACATTTGCAGTGTTGCCTGAGTTCATAGTTGGATAACCCAAACCTATTTGTTTTTTTGTCAAAATTCTAAAATTATTAACTAAAGCCTGTCAATTTCATAGTCCTTTTAACTACCATTGTCTCCATACTGTTTAAGTGCCAATCCAAAACATAAGCTACTATTTGACCTTCCTTATATATGTCATCCCAATATATCCCTGTTCCCTGTGGAGTCAGTAATTGTTCCTTGCCAGCTTGCCAGGGTGTCATCAGTACCCTTCTCCTCACTAGTATGGTCCTTTTGTCCTCAGATGGTAAGTTGTCTAAATTCAGAATTATATTGTAATAGTTTGCTTTCCAGGACCATTTCTAAAACCAGCGTGCAGGATGCAATTCAAGATCACTTGACACAAAAAGAAGCAGAAAAAGTGACTCAATTTCAAGGAATAAAATAATCAAGAGATAACAACACTGAGATGACTCAGATGTTAGAACTATGAGTCTTTCAAGCAGCTATTATAACTGAGCTGCATGAGATAAAGAAAACACACTTGAAATGAATGAAATGATCATCATTCTCAGCAAAGTAATAGAAATTATAAAAAAATCCAGTAGATATTTTAAAACTGAAAAATACAATGACTAATTAAAAAAAAAAAACTCCTAGAGTAACAAAAAGCAATTTTAGAAAATAAGAGTAAAGATGGGGGATTTACCTATCTGTTTCAAGACATATCATAACACTACAGTAATTAAGACAGTTTGGAAAATGTTCTTTAAGTCTTTATTTCAGAAAAATTGTTCCATAAATAAGTGGAGCAGACTAGATAGTGGAAAAATGGACCCATACATTTGGTCAACTGATTTTTGACAGAGGAGCCTAGACACGTCAACAGAGGAATGGAAGTGGTTTGAACAAATGATTCTGAATAAACCAGATATCCAAATAGGAAGGAAATAAACAGACATAAACACTACTTACCTCACGCGATACACAAAACTGAACTCAAAATAGATAAAAGATCTAAATATAAAATCTAAACTTATAAAAAATTCTAGAAGAAAATATGAGAAAAATTGTTGCTTTGTTGAACTACATAAAGGTTTCTTAGAATACTGAAAACATGAAACATAAAAGACAAAAATGATAAATTGAGCCTATTCAAAATTAATACATTTTACTCTTCAAAGATAACCACTGCTAAGTAGTATTTTTACACACTCTTGGTTGAATCTCAAAGGCATGACGCTGAGTAAAAACAAGCCTGCCTCAAAGATTACATATCATATGATTCCTTTTATATGACATTCTTGAAAGACAAATCTGCAGTAACGAATCACATATTAGCAGTTGCCTGGGGTTATGAGTGAGGGAGGAATGAATATAAAATGATAGCCTAAGGGAGTTTTTTGGATGGTAGAACTATTTTTGTTTTGTTTTTCTCTGAATATGGTGGTAGTTTCAGGTATCTATACACATATTAAGATTGATAGAACTGGACTCAAGAGAAAAGTAAAATTTACTGTATCATAATTTTAAAAACAAAAATGCTGTCCCCTAGGATGGTTTCCCAAATTAATACCCCATTCTGTTGCCATTTACTGTGCATAAGAATGTATCCTTTTCCCATTCTCTAGTCAACACTAGTTAATTGAACATTTTTATTCTTTTTCAATATGAGAAGTAAAAATAGACTCTTAATGTTTTTGATTTGCATTTCTTTAATTATAAGAATAATGTCTTTTCGTATGCTGAATGGCAATTTATTGTGCTGTTTTACCTTGTTTTGTTTAGAGGAAGGTGTGTGTGTGTGTGTGTGTGTGTGTGTGTGTGTGTGTGTGTGTGTGTATAATGAAGTGAGGGGAGTTCTCTGGTTAGCCTCCTGTTTGTATCACTGGCTCATTTTTTTTCTACCTTTTTAAAACATAATCTTCTTATAAAACTAGGAAATTAAAAACGCTGAATAATTTAACTTGGCAGGATTGTTAAAAAATAGTGGAAGTAACCAAAGATGTTAAAAAAAAGATCATGATTGGCCTTGAATATCAGGCTAAACATTTCAGATATTTAGGTTGCATAACCCCAGTTGACTTATATTGTAAAGTTGCAACAACAGAACTGCTGGCATGGCTACTGAGTCAGATCTGGGAACTGTACTAGTTTAACATTTAATAAGTCTAAAAAGTCTAAAAGGAACAGTTTCTAGAGTAATATGTGGGCTTACCATTACCTTTAAAGCATAAAGGTAAAGAATAGGCAACAGTAGAAGAAATGGACTTCAATTAATGACAGACCCTTGATTAAGCATGTGTCTCTGATTACTAAGAAATGTCTGTTTGGTCCTGTTACTAGGCATAAATTCCCAGAGGGAAGAGACCTAACCCTAATAATCCCCACTGCTAATGTGAATGTGAGTTAGAACTTTAACCTGATTAGAGGGCTCTCCTCATATTCTCCCATGACCCTGTGTACTTCTTCCAAATTATTATCTTAGTGTCTAGAACATCACTAAAGCTTTTTTTTTAAGTGAGAAAAGAACCACATTACTCCACCTTTGATCTGTCAGTATTTTAACCACCACTCTTTGTTGTTCTCCTGTAGAGAATGAACTTGTTTTAGACTTATCAAGAAAAATCTAGGTGGGGTTTTAGTGTTTTCAGAAGCTGTTGAACTACCTTATTTATTGAACTTACATGTATTCTTTCTTAGTATTTTGATCTTTATATGAATAGGGAGTAGACTAGGCAGAAGAAAGTAGAAGCATAAGTGTAGCCAGCTACACCCGTTTCAGAATGAACACTATTACCAGCTGTGACTACTAAGATGGACAGGACAATAATCAAAATCAAACTCTAAATTAAAATAAAGTTAACTTCTAACAACGAATATAGTTTTATTTAACTACAGAACTAACAAAATGAAATAATCTATGTTTTTCAACTAAAAGAATAAAACACCAACAAAACATGTTTTCTTCTTTAATCTTCTGTTTAATAATATGATTAAATATACTCTCTCCCTGTATCCTATGTAAATTAGAATAACTTAATGTTTGGGGAATACTTTCAGCTTAAATATTTACTCAGGGAAGTGAGTTACTTGGAGTTTGTATAAACAACTTATTTAGGCATAATGTTTATTTCTAAGTAGTAAAGTAATGATATAAAACTCTTTGGAGCTGAATTCTGCGCAAACCCTCTATAATGTTTGCCATTTTAGAGTATATTACTCTTCCCCTCCTGTAAACATTTTTAATGAAGAATTTAAATGCATGCAACCATATGTCTCTTTTCCAAGCAACAACTACTCAGAGGAAACAAAGTCCCCAGTGATCATTTAGTTTATGTGTTAAGTAAAATAATATCCTAAGGAAGACACACACTGGAACACTTGATGTATAATTTAGCCTTTATGAAAATAAACCCTAACCTATTTACACCACTATGTTATTTGAAAAAGAATTATTACATATTTTTTACTAGAAAATTGACTTCAGGTATTAAATTCATGGATACTCATCCTGAATATCCAGGAGTTAAATTCATGGGATGACCCACAAAGGAAGCTTCATAAAGCATTAAGATTTGAAAAGAAGGCCCTAAGAAACCACCTCATCCAAGTACCAGTTTACTACAGAGATCCCTGACGGCCCAGACAAGGGTGTGTTTCTCCCTCCAGGTGAGGGTTACACACAGACCTCACACTTGCTGGCTTCTTTGTTTCCCTCACAGTTTCCTTCACAAAGCAGAACTGCTGTTGAAAATTATTACAGACATGTTCTGTTATATAAATCTTGGTGGCCATGAAACAACTCTACTTTTAACCCTCTTATTTTAAATATGATCCAAGTATCAACAGCAAGCATAAAAAATCTGGTGCTGAGAATATTTGAGTAGTATGCTGCCTTGTGTCGACAATTTTCAGTCTGTTAGGTAACATACTTTCTAGAAGTCATTCACCTTCTTTATAGATTAATGTTTTTGTATGTGGCATAGATATACTTTGATATGTACTAGAGTCAAATTCTGTCTTGATTATGTAAGGGTCCATATCTGTCTTTCGGAAACATTCTTATCTTTAAAAATAATTTTAAAAATCCACTTCTTTTCTCATCTGCTAGACAAAACAACTCATAATATTCATTTATCATTAGAGTGTTTATTCTTCAGTCCTTGAAATTAAACTTTCAGCGCTCTAGTGAAAACATTGCATGCCTTTAATTTGATAACTTCTCAAATATGATGTTTATATTATTATTTAAATTTATCTTTTGTGCATTTTTATTAATCTGTCCTGAACTTTTCTCTGTAGTCTTCCAATTAATCTATTATTATAGAATTAGCTAACATTCTGATTTTCAACCCAGATTCCTGTTGTCATATTAATATTCATTGTATTTCAAGTAATCTCTTTTTGAACACAGTAATATTGAACTGCCTCCACTCAACTCTGTAGTTAAATTTCTCTTTGATGTTATATACCTAGGCATTGAATAGCACAAATACTTTTAAACTGAGCTTGGTAAGAATCTTTCTGACTGCTGAGTATCTGGAAGATTGATTACAAAGAGGCTTGTAAACAGAACAAGACAAGTTCAGTAGAGTTTGCCAGTAATTCAAACAGACCATTAGGCTATTTGAAGAAATCAATACTGTAACTTACATCAATAGAGGGGTTAAAAGAAAGCTCACTGTTAACAAATAAATGGTAAATTGAATACTAGTGACTACATAACAAAAAAATATGATAAATAATAGCAATTTTTAAAAGTAGGCCAGGGTAATTTTTCTGGGTAGCATCATTATCACTAACTCTTTTTCTTTTAGAATAAATGCTATCATTTATCTAGTGTACTATAATAACAACAAAATCATGACACTTTTTTGCTTCCTAACAGCATTAGCACCTCTCTACTAATTTTCAACTTTGACTTGTGATAAATTTAGGTATGTTATCTAAGAATATACTAATGTGTAATCAATCAGCTAACAAGAATTGCATTATATGTATTCTTTTTTTAAACGGAAAAACTTAAATTGAAAAAGTTAATTGATAAAAATGAGATATATGTTTTGGAAGTACTTATAATGTAGAAGAGGACAAAAACAAGATAATTTTCATGCTGAAGGTAGCAAATTACATAAATGCCATCTATGAAGCTAGCATTGAATTGCATGAATCAGACTATAGATTGTAGGATCAATGAGTTAGGAGTCTGTAGGAATGTGAGGTGGTACTGTGCACTTGATGTAGAAGAAAAGAATTCAATTGAGCCATGAATACAAGAAGATTTGGAAGCAATAAAATTAACTCAAGAGTAGTAGAAAAAGAAATAGAAAGATGCTGGGCAGAGGGACCTTATATAAACATGATTGATAAGGAAGAAAGTCCAGGATTAAACTCTTCTAAGGATTATATGTCATGTAGATGGATAATAGATAAATTTACACATAAATATGTATATTTATTAAGAGAAATACATAAGAAACTTAATTAAATTCACAGTTACTGTTTTCAATTGTAATTTTAACTACACAGACAAAAACTATTGTTGAAAGTTAGTGTGGTATGAGGAAGGCTATTAAGGCAAAAATTAATTTCATAGTTTCAGTTCTGTTACTCTAAATAGCAAGTGCACTGAGATCAATTGGTGTAATTGAGCTTCTTTAGTGAAGCTCATGAGAGTTTAGGTTAAAGAAGGATACCAACCTATTCATTTCAGTGCCTATAGCTGAGATTATAGATATGGACACTTAGTTTTCACTCTCATATTTGCCAAAGATCTTTGCTTGATCATAAGATATTAGTATTTTTTTACACTACTATGTCTCCATTTATAAAGAATGTGAATTTTCCTAGGTAAACATTACATGGATTCAATTCAACAAATAGTTAGTAAATATATTAAGTGCCTTTTATGTACTTAGTGCCAGGTGGAGTGAGAGATGCAAGCAATGCACTATTTCTCCTCCCTAAGGTACTCGATTGGACATATATAATATGCAGGTGAGAAGAATATGGGAATTGAGCTGTAAATGAAAGTAGGACATGAATAATCAGGGAAGAGAATGCTAGACAACAGAAGAAGCAGGAGCAAAGTGATAAGGGTAGAAATAAGTTGATAGTGCTAAAAGAAAAATGAGGGGCAAGGCTCAGAAGAGCAAGGATTTCTGTGGTTGATCTCTAGGGATAACTAGAGATCGCATAGCATAAATAATGTGGAAACAGATTTTGGGGAAAGCAAAGCAGTTAAGAAGAAGTAATGTAAAAAGCAGAATTTGATCCAAGGCTTTGAACTCCATTATTGGTATTGGTACCGAAGAAGTGGGGTAAAAGCAGAGTAAAATGTATTTATTTCCCTTAAATACCTTAATCTCTAAGTGATGAAGGGATTTGGGAAGCTACAATTAAGTATAATCTAAGGGATTTTGTTAAACACCCATAAAACAGCACTGGTAAAACTATGCTAGGAATTCTAGTTTTAATGAAAATGGAAAGACAGTTTAAAAGAAACCTCTGATCTCATATATTTAGTTTTCTAAGATTATCCTTTCCTTCAATATCGAAATCAGCCATAATTCAAGCTTGAATCCCATGTGACTGTAAGGGGTCTATTTTTTCCTCAAAGCCATCCTCATCAGATGTCTTGCTCCAGATCAATGCTATGGAAAGACGCAAAACCTCCGAACCTCTGGTCATTCTCTGATTACCTCTTAATGAAGCTACTGCTTGCTTGCATTCTCCTTGGTCTCAACGCCTGTACATAGGTTACTTGCTTCTTTAGTCTTTCAGACATATGTAAGCTTGACAACAAGATGTGGGGATGAAAACTAAGTGAAAGGAAAATTTAAAACTAGATATCAGGGGTCAGTGCCACAAAACTCCCTGTATTTCCATAGAAAACTCCCTAAAGAACCACTTCTCCTCTCATCCAGCCTGCCATGTTGGTCTTTGGACCTGTGCCCTCTGCCAACCACCTTGAGTCTCCCTTTTTTCTGTACTTTTTCTCAAAGTCCAGCAGCCCAGCCAGTCTCTAAGCCTTACCATAAAAAAGCAGAAATAAGTTACTATTAAAATATTTTCCCACTAGAAAATAAATAATATTTTATGTAATGGAGTAAATTACTTAACAGCATGTTAATTAATTAAAGCAACTGCATTTGGAATTACTCATTTTTTTATTTACAAAATCATGGGTAGGACTATATGACTAAAAAGTTCCCTCAAGGATAAACTTTAGCTTTCATTCTAAAATTCAGACACTGTTAATGGTTTTAGAAATGTGTCTTACTTACTTTTTTAGAAATGGCTGGGCACCGTGGCCCATGCTTGTAATCCCAGCACTTAGGGAGGCCAAGGCAAGAGAATTGCTTGAGCCCAGGAGTTCAAGACCAGCCTAGGCAATGTAGCAAAACCGTGTCTCTAGAAAAACTCAAAATATTAGATGGGTGTGATGGCATGAGCTTTTAGTCTGTTACCTGGAAGGCTGAGGTTGAAGGATCACCTGATCCCAGGTGGTTGAGGCTGCAGTGAACCATAATCATGCTACTGCACTCCAGTCTGGGTGACAGTGAATCCCCAATTCAAAAAGAAAGAAAAAGAAACAGAAAAAAAATGGTAGCAATAATGCTGGTGGAAATTTGTACTTTGAAGCAGTTGAGCTCTAATATTCTTTGTCTATTATTTTACTAGTTTTTAGTAGCTCTCTCTACACTATCTTTTTTCTCCTCAGTTTCTCAAAGTCACTTTTATCTCACTCAAATTCATATATACACATATCCATCTACCTTCCTCATGATCTTAATTCCACTTTGTCTCATAACCTTTTTAAGTTTTTCTAACAATAATCTCCTTTCTTGTTCCTCCTCCTCCTTCGTCTTCTTCTTCCTCTCTCATCTCCTTTCTCTTTCTGTCTCTCTCTCCCCCTTCTTACTCTTTCTCCTCTATTGCCTTTTCTATTACTGATTACAGTCTCTATCAGTTCCTTGCATTGACCCCATCAACATTACCAATTTTCTTCAGTTTTAACATTTATTCTCAGACTCTGTATTTACTTCTTATTCCTATCCAGACTCTCTCTTTTCATCACAAAGTTTTTGAAAGTTTAGTTTGTCTGATAATAGCATTTCACTTTCCCTCTTGAATGAGTTTATTTTGCTATAAAATCATAGGCTGGTATTTGTTTCATCCCAACTTGTTGAATATATTATTACGTTGTCTTCTGTCATTGTTAAGGAAACATGCTATCAGCCCAACTTTTTTTCTATGGTAGATAATCTCATTTTTGTCTCCAAATGCCTTTAAGACAATCTTTTTTTCCATTGTTCTTCATTTTTATTGTGATGTATTTATGTAAAGATTTGATTTCATTGATCATGTTTGGGATATAAAGTTCTTTTTGAATTTGAGGATTTATGTTTTTTAATAATTCTAGAAAATTCTCAGTTATTATTCTTTTAAGTAGTGTCCCATTGACTTTCACTCACTTCTCATCTTTTAAAACTCCAATTAAATGTATTTGGGCCTTTCTCTATATATTCTATATGGCTCTTAACTCCCTTTGCATATTTATCTTCTCTTTATGTGCTACATTTTGAATAATTACCTCAGATTCATCTTTTAGTTCTTTAATATCTTCTTTAACTGTGTCTATTCTTCTGTTAACTCATTCACTGACTTTACATCAATGGTTTTTTTTTTCATTTCTAGAAAATTGATATTAATTCTTACATTTCTTTTGACAGCCTCATGTTTTTTCCTCGTGTTTTAGTTACTAGTGACATATTTATTTTATGGTACCAATTCAAGATTTCCATGATGTGAAGTCTTAGTGCTTTATCCTGTTGCTGGTTCCTACTCATGGTGGATTATTTCCACAAGCATTTTGTTTATTTGGATTTTAAGCATATGTTAGATAAAACTTTATTGGTGGTATTCTATAAGCCTAGGGTTGAAGTTATATCATCCAGAAGGAGTTTGTTTTTGATTCTGCTCAATATCAAGAGGTTTTATCAGGTTGTGACTACAATTTTATGTTAATATCAAGGCTTGTGGGTAGTGCAAATCAGAACTCCAGATGGATAAGAAGACAGGTATGTGGTCATAAAGTCTTAGGCAAGAATGTTTTTCACAAATGCCCAGATAAGGGCATAACATTGCCTTGTGCTGGTAGGTAGACTATTTTTTTTTGTCTATGCTTTTTCAATTTATTTGATTCTTTTTTATATGCTATAATCAAACTCCCCATTCTACTTTACCAAACTATTCTCATCCTGTTGCCAAATCCAATTGGCGCTTGATTATACTTGACTTATAGCCCTTTTAAGCAATGCCTCCTTTTAAAAATGCTCTTTTCTGTTATATTTAGCTACTCTCTCTTTTGTGTATGACAAGATTCTTTCTTGGCTTTCCTCCTGCTTTTGTTCTCCACTAGTGTATTAACTCCAGCTTATGTAACAATGGCCTCCATGCCCATGAATGTCAGAGTCATATACTCTGCTGCCTATAGTGTATTTCAGTCTTGATGTCCCACAGAAATCTCAACCTCAAAATACTAAAATCTAAATTACTTTCTCTTCCCTTCAGCTCTAATTCAACTTGATTGATGATACCACCATTCACTTCATCTCACACACACATACAAATTGTAACATTATACTCTGACCTGTCTCTCACTAATATCCAGTTTAACATAAAATTCTGTCCATTTGACTGTCTGTTCAAATTGCCATCATTCCATCATAGATTACCACATAAAGTTCCAAAACTAGTCTTTCCCCATCCTGTGTCAGTCTGTGCATCAGTCTTTCATTTTATTATCAGAGTGTTTTTTCTAAAACATAAATACAATTAATTTACTTCTGAATTTATAGTCTTTTTTTTTTTTTTTTTTTTGAGTTAGAGTCTCACTCTGTTGCCCAGGCTGGAATGCAGTGGCATGCTCATGGCCACTGCAGCCTTGACCTGCTGGGCTCAGGCAATCCTTCCACCTTAGCCTTCCAAGAAGCTGGAACTACAGGCACGCATCACCACATCTGGCTAATTTTTCAATTTATTGTAAAGATGAGGTCTCACCAAGTTGCCCAGGCTGGTTTCAAACCCCTGGGCTCAGGCAATCCTCTCACCTCAGCCTCCCAAAGTGCTGGGATTACTGGCTTGAGCCACCATGCCTGGCCTATAGTCTTTCAAAGACTTCCCGTTGTTCACAAAATTAAGTCCAAACTCTTTTAGATGTTCTATAATATTCATCAAATATGAGAACCTATTAACTTCTTCCAGTTAGAAATTGTAGGAGAGGTAGTCAACTAAAGAAGACAGCTCATTGGAGCATAAGATAGTGACAGGATAGGTCGGACTGTGAGAGTCTCCGTGGAGGTAAGTGTTCATAAAGACTCTCTATGTGAGTAGGTATGCGCTGGTGAGAGAGTGAAAGTCCATCTGAGGGGAGACTTGGGTTCATGCACCTGGGTCCCCCTCTGAAGGCAACTGCAAGCCTCCATTGCCCTGAGACAGGAGCGCGGGCATGCAGGATCCCACACAGCATCATCTGCTGCTCGGGGCTCCTGAGAAAAGCCTGCCGAATCCAATGGATTCTCATCACCCGGCGCCTGGCCCACACCATCACCAGTTATAGCGAATCAACTGAAGCCCAGGATCTGATCAGTGGAGAGACAGGACGGGGGAAAGTCAGAAAGGACCCCCATGCCCAGTGAGAAGACACAGACCACAGTCATTTTCTCTGTCCCAGGACCAGGCAGAGATCTGCATTGCCCCAACCAGCGACCAGCTCCACCCAGTTCTGCCCAGCATCTAAGTTGGGACCTAAAGTAATCTCATCAAGCAGGGAGAGACAGAAGCCCCTCCCCTACGCTGGATCAGCTACAGATAGGTCAGATCTGAGTAGCAGACCTGAGAGACAGCAAGCAGGGTGAGTCCAGATCTGATCCACCCTCCTTCCAAAGTAGGCCTGGGGCATCTGACCAAAGCTGTGAGCAACCCTACCTGCCTGAGTGGAGAGCAGAGGGGAGGGGCTAGAGATCAGACCTGAAAGAACGCTGGACTTACAGGAACAACCTCAGAGCGAGTTTTTTTAATTTTTATTTTTTGACTGTTTGCTTTGCTCAATTTTGTTTGTTTTTTGTTTTAGTTTTTATTTATTTTTCTGTTTTTGATAATGTTTTCATACTTGCTTTGTTTTTGTTATTCTACTGATTTTTTTTTTCTTCTTTCTATTCTTTAGACTTCCTGTTTGTATATGGGAAGAGTATATTAATAGGCAGGTTTTTTTGCACACATATGTTTATTGCAGCATTGTTCACAATAGCAAGAACCTGGAAGCAACCATGCTGTCCATCAAAAGAGGACTGGATTTTTAAAATGTGGTACATATACACAATGGAATACTACGCAGCCATAAAAAAGAACAAAATCATGAA
>CAUYQG010141312.1:0-61398 GCA_963574415.1 Tarsius wallacei
TGGCCTGCTGGGCTCCGGCAATCCTTCCACCTCAGCCTTCCAAGTAGCTGGAACTACAGGCACGCGCTACCACACCCGGCTAATTTTTTGATTTATTGTAGAGATGAGGTCTCGCCAAGTTGCCCAAGCGGGTCTCGAACCCGCGGGCTCAGGCTGCGGTGGCCCAGAGCGGCCACTGCACTCCAGTCTGGGCGACAGAGTGAGACTCCAACTCAAAAAATAAATAAATAAATAAATAACAATCACGTAATTTATCATTTGTCATGACACAAGATTCATGAGTAAAATTAGAACAAAAAAGTTATTTATCCCATAAATAATATCCATAGTATTTGCAATGAGTATTATAACCATTAATCTCTATGATCTAAGGAATGAGCTGCAGTGACTAATATTTATTAATATTCTCTACAGATTCACTAAAGTATTAACTAAATGTTGAAAATCTTATGGCAAACAGAAAGTTCTGCAGATTTAAGACTGCTACTAATTTCTCTCCAAAGCTGTCACCTCCACTTTGAAGGCCATTAACTCCCAGTCAGAATGATGAGAGTGTGCCTTATGCCATCCTCATAGTCAACCTAGTGTCAGGATAAGCCTTCACATGTCTAACACTTCACTTTGATTCTGAGTCCCAGTGGGCAGGACCTCCCCATGCTGTAGCTGATTTGTCTTGTCTGGCTCCGCCCCTGGCACAATGCAGCCACTGTGTTTATTAAACTGATTTGAATTAGCATACCATCTATTCACAAATTTGTAGGTTTCTCAATATAAGCCAATTAAGATTTCTAAAATTAAATAAATCTCACTTTATTTTAGTATTTTATTTCTTACTGAAAACATATAACCTCACTTGTGTTACTTTTTCGTCATTTAATTTTCTTTGTTCTTACTCTCCTTAGTTTTAAATTTTTAAAAGATTATTTGCACTTATCTAAGTATATTGTACAATCTACTTAATTAGACACAAATTAGGTACTTAGTGGTTTAAATAAAACTAGAAATAAAAGAATCATAAGCTCTCAGAAGGCAAAGATATTAAAATATATGGCTGGCTAATAAGCACATAAGAACATGCTCATTAATATTAGTCAGAGAAACGCAAATTCAAACCACAGTGACATACCATTATATAATGCATGCCCCTAAGTAAAATAAAATTTTTTAAAATTGGCAATACTAAGCTTGGCAAAGATGTCAAGCAACTAAAACTCTCATACACAGTTGGTGGGAATATAAAATAGTATAATCACTTTGGAAAACAGTTTGGTAGTTTATAATAAAGTTAAAAAAATACCATATAACCCAACAAATTCACTCCTAGGCATTCACCCGTGAGAAATAAAAACCTATGTCCACACACTTAAAATGCGAGTGTGCAGAATTAGAGACAATCCAAATGTTCAACCATAGGTGAGTGAATAAATAAACTATAATATATACTAGTATAATGGAATAGCATTCATCAGTAAAAAGAAATAGACTACTGATATACACAATAACATGGACAAATCCCCCAAACATATAGTGAGTGAAAGAAGTCAGACACAAAAATAGTATTTGAAATTCTGGAAAAGACAAAGCAGTCTAAATGTCAGAAAGCAGATAAGTACGATCCTAGAACTGGGAGGGGAATGGGAGGTATTCAGACCACAGAGGCAAGAGAAAACTTTGGGGTAAAGAAAATGTTCCATATTTTTATAAAGATGGTGTTTATACAGGTATATATATTGTCAAAACTCATAAAACTGTACATTTAAATAGGTGGGTTTTCTTGTATGTAAATTACACCTTCTTCCTGAAAAGTTATAGCATGTTAAGCAATTTTTTAGTTTAGTAGTGTTCAAGCTTTTTGGTCACTGTCCCTTCTTAGTTAAAAAAAAAAAATTACTTATAAAGCATATACATGTTCTATTGTATTAATAGACGTATACAATTTGCAAAACATAAAAAATAGGGATCATAAAATAAAGAGCTAAAGATCTGAGATTTAAATATCCTATTAATTGAGGCAACTCATTATCTAATTTCATGGTACAGAATATAGTTAGTGAAAGGTCCATCACTGAAGATAGTGGACATAAATTCATGTGTTAAAAATCTTCTTAGTATATGGAACTTTTAGAGCCAACCTCCTATTTAGACAGCGTCTTTGATTTGTTACATAACTGCCAAGAAATTGGAAAGGTACTCATTCTGCCCTCTTCTTATTTGCTTCTGCTTGCAATATTACTGCTATCTGTAATCTGCATGCTATATATGGAAAACTTAAGCCACTTTTCAAAATTATGAAGTTAGTTTAATTAAAATTAGGCAATAAAATTCATTAATCCATCTTGCTAGAAACAGAAAATACAACAAACAAGGAAGGGCCACCATCAACCCCTCCTCCCTCAGGATGCTTCATTTATATGATTTGTATAATTTTCTCTATCTTAGCTATATTTCATATTTCTAAAAACGTATATAGAAATTCTAAATTTCCCTCCCATATTTTAATAAATCTTCTTGTACAAACCTGTAGTATAGATGCTCTTATTTGGATATATCAAATAGTGTCCACTTAAACAATTTAGAAACTATAGTATTTAAAAATTAAGTGTGTGTATATGTATATATTTAACACTAAATATGTAAAAGTGTTTTCAATTACTATCGACTTAGAAGTAATTCAGTCATTACCTAGTTCACTCATTAATTCAACATTTATTGAACACCTATTATGTGCCAGATGTATATACAGGGTATACTAGCTTAGACTATAGTGGGAGCAAAGGGAGGCATTGTCCCTGCATCATCAGTTTACAATATAGTCTTGGGGAGAGACGAAATTGCATAAAACAATTAAAATCATAAAAATGAAACTATCTGTGAGATAAGGGTACATGGGTCTAGCTGAATGCAGGACAGTGAGGCTTTATCTAGTTAGGGCAATCAAGAAGGCTTCCCTAGGACCATGATTGCTGACCTCTAGTGATCAACAAAATATTACTAAAACCTGCACAAACATACACTGAGGTCTAAACAATGATAGTTGTTAATAATAATACAAAGATAGTTATAACGAATCTGTGATATAATCTAGCCTTAATCATTTTCATGTTAAGGTTGGTTCTATTCTTCCTCATTAGTCAAAGCCAATTAAAATACTTCAACATGGCACCAAAGAGATTATCAGCACATATGAAACACACTAAAATGAAGTGGCAGTCTCACTTATACTATACTCATTCAAATAAACTGATTCTATTTGTAGTTTCATTATAAAGCTTATCTAAACAAACACACACTCAGGGTACCTGAGAATGGATCCATATACCACACTTTGAGAGACACAGCTCTTTGCAACCATTTTTCCTATCTCCAGTTCCAAGCAGAGTGTCTGGCACACAAATTAATAATTTGTCCTTCTATCTTGTAAAATGCTTTGCAGTTTACAAAGCACCATTATGAACATTTTCTCATTTAATCTTTATATCAAAGGTAAATTAGTCCTGTTTCAAAGATAAGAAAACTAAGACTGGGTGGTACTTCTTCATGGTATCATCTCCTCTAGAAAATGTCCCACAATTGTCCCCTCTCATCAACTGACTCACCTCTAAGTTATATTATCTGTTCTTCCTTTTTGCTCCCACATCCTCATATGGATACTTCAGACATTACCATGCTCTGTGTCATCTTCTGTTTACCTGCCAGTCTCTTTGACCTAACATCAAAGTTGTTCATATCCCACACCAAGCACAGTTCATGGCACATAACAGATGCTCAACCAGTGTTTGTCGAATGAGCTCTCATAATAAAGATATAAAAAGTAAAGCTCTTTGTTCTTTTTTTCTTCTGTGCTTAATACCTTCTTAAGCGTCTGGTAGAGCTGGTCCGGAGGCAACATAAACATTTATAATACTATATGAAAGAGATTGGCAGTAGTGGGACACTGCTGGGGGTGGGGGGGAACACATAATATCAATAAGGGTACCCAGACTTTACCTGTACACTGACCACTTATGTACCTAACCCTGAACTGTACCGTACATCTTTAAAATAAAAAATAAAGGAAAAAAATTAGAATACAGAAATGCTAAGCTAATGCATGTTTTTATTAAAGCAATGAATGCTGTTCTTAAAATTAGTCTCAAAAAGGAAGGAAGGAAAAATAAATAAATAAACAAACAAACAAATAAGTGAAGCTCTGGGAGGCTGAAGTGATTTGCCCAACGTCACATAGCTTATACGTAACAGACCTGACATTCCAACTCACTTGTATCTCCTTAGGTCAAATTCAAGTCATTATCCCTTAAGTTCATATCTCTAATATTTTAGGGCAACATTACTAATGTTTCATAGGAGACAGAATAAAAATCACATTATTTAATAGTAAATTAAAGTATTATCAACCAAAACAAAGGTAGAAATATAAACTCAAACATTAAAAAACATTTTTCACATGTGAAATACATTGTCTACTGAGATTTAAGACAACTATTCAAGAACATTTAATTAACTAGCATTGTCAGTAATGCTATTTTTATACTGAGCATTTTTATATTCAGCTTTAAATGTAAAGAATATAGATCTTGTTTATTACACTAGCCTCTCTAGATCATATTTTTTCCACAATAAAGTTCCTCAACTTCTCTACTGCTCTTTTGCTTTATTGGGTTAGTCTTTAATATCTAATTAAAATAATTAGCTAAAGAAACACTCAATTTTTGTGAAATGAATTTATACCATTGCTTGGAAAAATTAGTAGTAATCATGAGTTTTAAATATTATAACTGTACACTAAATCAATGAACTCGTTGGCAACAATCACTTTAGTGAATCTCAAGATCAAGAGAAAGACTTACAAACAAGCAAAAAACAAAAAGACCAAAAAAAATTCCAAAATTATTAGTAAAAATACTTTTCAAAGAATAATTATGTTATTAAGGATCATAAACAGAACTGTGCCCAATGATCTTATTAGCTCCTAAAAGAAAAAAATCAGAAAAGAAGTATTCTGGGAACTAAAGCTTAGGTTTATCCAAAGTAAAATTAATTTACTTAGTATCACTTTCCAAAAACATCAGAAATAATATTGCTATATCATTCAATATACGAATTCTATGGATTTGTTTACAAAAAAATTCATATTAGTCTACATTATCATTTAATTCTGCTAGTGTTAAGATACAATGTTAATTTGGGATTCACAAATAGAACAATGCCTCTTCAAACCTAATTACATTAATAAACATTTTTATTTAAGAATAAACTTGCTTTCTTATAGTTGAAGTATTATCATTTTATATATGTAATATTCTATTATTTAATTTCTCTTCTTTAATCCTACTATTTTTAAAAATCTGAAATTACTACTAATAAAAAAGCACAGCTTTAACAGGATCCAAAGCTAACAATACTTGGTAACCTAGAAACACAAAATAATAAGGGAAGACATAGAAAAAAAATCATGAAAAGCATGCCTTTAGTTATATATGCAGAATTATGAGAAACAGCTTGACCAACTGGTAAACTAGAAGTAAAAAGCTATGTATATTACTATTATTTCCAGTTTTGAAGCTCACATTTAAAATCATTTGCCAAAATTATACCTTTCAGAAACAAAGATAATATTTTAAGATAAAAAATTATAATTTTGTGTTTATTTAAAAATCTGTATTCCACCTCCTCTCTAATCCAATAATTAATATATCAATTATAATATGAATGTGGCTTTCATAAGGAATGCTGATCAATTGATTTGATTAACCTGGTATTCTGAGTTTGGGGGTAAAAATTGTTGTCTGAGCCTTCAGAATACTGGAATATATAACACTACTAATTAAAACAAAAAATCAAAGGCACCAACTTGCTGTCATTTTTCACCTTAGAATCTGATACCTATTTTTTAATACATCTGTGTTTTTTTCCTGAGTTTGCATTTTGGATTTTTATATTAGTCCAACTGTACCACCATTTCCTTCAATACATCTGTATTTTTTTTAAATAGTCCTTTAAAATACCACTAATTCTTTACTGATTATCTGTTTTATGTGTTACTCGGGAATATTTATTTTCTTGATAGTAACTATCAAGACAAGAATAGATGGGAAAGGTAGATTGAATTGGACAAAAATCTCAAAATGTGTTTTCCTCTACACTTTTTCTTTCTTTTTTTTTTTAATACTGATTTACCAAGTTGACAAAAAAGTGGTTTACAATGGGATACTTTTGTGAGAAACTCTTGTTGCTTAGAATATGTATAAGACAAATTTTTAGTTTTTATTTATTTAAAGATAAAATACTAAATAAATATAAATGTTTTTGATTACAATATTCATGGCTTATATTACCACTTAACAAATTTACTTCAGATTGGTAAGGTTGTTTATTTTTAAATGTTTTTCTTTTTTTTTTTTTTTTTGAGTTGGAGTCTCACTCTGTCGCCCAGACTGGAGTGCAGTGGCCGCTCCCGGCCACCGCAGCCTCGACCTGCTGGGCTCCCGCGATCCTTCCGCCTCAGCCTTCCGAGTAGCCGGAATTACAGCCACGCGATACCATGCCCGGCTGATTTTTTGATTTATTGTAGAGATGAGGTCTTGCTTGCCCAGGCGGGTCTCGAACCCGCAGGCTCAGGCAATCCACTTACCTCAGCCTCCCAAAGGCACGGGATTACAGGCTGAGCCACCGAGCCCAGCTCAATGTTTTTCTTTTAATATGATTTCAGACTTCTAGAAATGTGGTAAGAATTATACAACATATTTCCAGGTATCCTGTCCTCAGATTACCATCATGATAACACTTTACTACATTGACTTTATCATTGTTCCCTCTTTTTTTAAAGAATCTATATTTATTGACATTCATAATTAGGGTCTAAGTTTATTTAGGGCATAAGAAGTTCATGGTTCATTTTTTTTTTTTTTACTTGCTAGTTATTTTGCCCAAATAACTTTTTATACCCCAAATGTTTGTTTGCTTTCCTAGTTTTGTTTGTGGGATTTATTAATAATGCATTGTGATTGATAGAGCTAATATTAATCCTTCTTGACATAAAATATATTCTGTCCTTTGCCATGAGACCACCATGTTTAGTACTGCTATCACAGTGGGCTTACCCCACTTAACAGTTTATCTTGTTATAATTTGTCTGACTGCTTTATCTCTATTGTAGAGTTAAGACCTCAGGTCCTGAAGTCAGATTATTTTAGTATGACTCTTGCCTAAAAAAAAAAATCATGGCTGAAGGAATGTATACTAGTTAAACAATCAGACTTAAGATTTCACACTGAGCCACTAGGCAGCCAGGTCAAAAAGGAAAGTTCTGATTTCCTCTAAATTTGAAGTCTACCCCTTCATAAAGGCTGTAAGGAAAATGAACCAACAGAGTTTTCAGAAACAACTTTGATGTCAACACATTTGTTGTTGTTGTTGTTTTGGAGGGGGTGGGGGAAGAGGGAGTAGGAGACCTGGTAACCAGAAAATCTGCTAAACTAGTTCTAAAAGAGCCATAACATTTTCAACACAAGTTTTTAAGGAAAACAAAAAGGCATAACATATGTGTCTATTTCTCATATCAGCCCTGGATAAAAGAAAGAGCAAAACGATTATTTTTTGTGGATAGAAAAGTAAGTGATCCATGAAATTAACCTTCTGCCTTAATACAAGTCTAAAGCTTGAAAAGTTTTGATGAGCAATTCATCTGACTAAAAAAGAATCCAGGGAGGAAATTATTCTCAAATCATGTTCCATAAATCCCTAAAGATTCCACAAAGTCATGTCAGGAGCTGTTCTCAGGGATAAGAGGAAGCTAAGTGGGCAAGGCCCAAGTCTTTTTCCTCCATAATCACAATGGGATTCAGTAAGAACATCTGCTTTTGTATTTTTTAATATTATTCCTTCAATACCTATTGAGCACTTATACTACTTGCCCAGTATTTACTGGTTCCATGAAAAAGACTTTGGACATGAGCAATGTTTGCTAAACAGATAATACAAATACACCCTGCTCCTGACACATTCATTTGTAATTACTGCCTTAGAATATACTTTTCAAATATAAGCACAGGCTGTCAAGGCCAAATGACTATTATCCAAAGCAAGTTTTAAATTCCTTTAGCCCAAGTTTCCTCATCCATAGAAGAGGGATACTATCCTCTACCTTTTAGGGTTGTTTTAAGTTTTAGAAATAGTGAGTATATATTAAGAACAGGGAATGGCACATAATACTCAGTAGATGGTAGCTTCTATTATTAGGATCCAATGTTTCAACTGGACGTCTGGCAGAAGTAGAATGGTAGACAGCTTTAAAATGACAGCTATTATTGAAAACTTAAATAGCTTATACTGCAGACTGAAATACAAGATGCCAAGATTCCTGATCACCTCTTCTGTTACTACTCATGCCTCCTATGCTCCCTGCTCCAGCCATACAGACTCTGTTTCAACTCTACAAACTTAGCAGTTTCTCTCTAGTGCCAGATCATATACTCACTTCCCTCAAAGACCACTTCCTTTTACTCCCTCATTGTTATTCCTCAAATCTTAGCTTAAACCATAACTTCCTCTGAGAAAACTTCCCTGATCAGTTCATACTACAAATACCAATTTTGATTTAGATCTTAAAGTTTATCTTTCTTTAACACACTTGATGGCAAACAGGCTCACCTATATATTGATATCTGTTAGACTAAAGGTATATTTATAGCACAGATAAAGAATTTCTCTGATTTGCTTTGGCAAGAGGGTAGGTGCTCTGTTTGAATTATGTTCCAAATTGTTCAAATCATATATGTATACAGAAGTGCCAGTTATCCTACAGTTTTCTATTTTCTACTTATTCTCATGTAAAAAATTTTATAGGACAAATTTAACTTTCCCAGAAAAAAAAGTACTGATGTTAAAATTGATAGGCAAATTAGATACTAATAGGAAACAAAGTATATGTCTCTAAGAACAAAACTATAGAATCAACTAAAATAAGTCAATACATAGTTTTACAGAGTAAGTGATTTGTTGAGGGAGAAAATTTCCTACAATTCAACAATGGGATATCCTTTGAGAGTTACACCAAGGAAATAGTTTAGCCCTCTTCTAACTAGTAAGTCAAATTCCAATCAGACTACCTAAGATATTAATATATTATTTCCACCTTCATTTCCCGAAGTCTTTTATCCTGTCACAATGCCACACTTAATCCGAAATTATTATGTTTCATAAGCTGGGTAAAATACTTGGAGGTATTTCTGATCTTTATTGAGAAATTTTCTGGCACCTTTTTCTAGTCACTATGGAGACTACACTGGCTGTCCATCCAGAGTAGAAGATACCAACACCACCCCTGCAGATCAGATCAAGTCAATGTTGGTTCTGATCTAGAGACTGAGCTTTCCTGACTTACAATCCAGTTCAATACAAAGAAAGAAGCCAGATGTGGTGGCTCCCACCTGCAATCCCAGCACTTTGAGGGGCAAAGGCAAGAGGATTACCTGATCCCAGGGGTTCAAGAACAGCCAGGGCAAATTGGGAAGACCTCGTCTCTACAATAAATTAAAAAATTAGGTGGGCGTGGTGGTACTCGCCTGTGGTTCCAGTTACTTGGAAGGCTGAAGTGGAAGGATCGCCTGAGCTCAGCAGGTCGAGGCAGTAGTGGCTGTGAGCGTGCCACTGTACTCCAGCCTGGGGGACAGAGATTCTTTTTTTTTTTTGAAGAAAAATTTTTTTTATTCTTATTTATCATTGATGGTTACAATAAAAAGCCATCTCCTCCCTGAAGTCTTCATAACCACTATAATTCAACCTCCAAAGCAAAGTTAGATACCTAGTTCTGGAACACAAGTTCTTACTTAGTTAAGAAAATGAAAACAGCATTGGTTTTAGGACTAAAACAGTTACAGAGGATAAGGTACTTAATTAAAAGTGAGAACAAAGAGAGATGGCCAAAGGCCAAATGTTCTTAAAAAGCTAGTCAAAAAATCACTAAAATTTTCCACTAGAAGTTCAAAGAACACTACTGCTATTACTACTATGAATGATAATAATGAAAATAAAAATAGTAAAAATAACAAATTTTTAAAGACTTATAATTAGCTACTATCCTAAATTATTTAATAAATATATTATTTAACACTGTAGCTGCATGTGAGCCAGATATTATTACCACTACTTTAAATATAAGGAAACTGAGTCTCAGAAAATTTAATAGCTTCCCCAGAATCATATAAGTAGAAAGAGTTAAAGCCATCATTTGAATTTGTGCCTTCCAACTATAAAGCCCACTCTCAACTATAAAGTCACAAAATCTGCTTCCCTTGATGAAGCAGTCATCAAAGCTCAGGAGTCATAGGAGAGAGAGATAACAGTTAACAGTATCTGGTATAAAAGAAAAATCCAGAAAGATCCTAGAGAATAATGTTGGATTTGGCTTGTCCAAAGTGTATAGCTTCAGATGGTATGAACACCACCCAAATTTCTTAAGATTATGAATGGAACAGATAAAAGGGAAATGTAGTAGACAAGTACAGATGTCTCTATCAAGAAAACTGGCAGTAGGAGGAATACCTAAAGAAGTCAGCTGAACAAGAGAGAATGAGAATCCTAGGAAGGGAACACATGTGAAGGCACCATAAATGGGTCATCTGACTCAACTTTCTGCAAAGAGGTTCTTGTGCAACATTATTCCATATCGCTCATTTCCTAGGTTCCCCTTCCCCATACAGAATGTCTTATTTCCCTTGAACTCTTCCATGCTTTTGCCTACCAGAGATACCCTTTTTTAGTTTGTTTTTCTTGCGAACTCCATCTTTCCTTCAGCTTGCTGCTCAAGGGTTACATCTTTGGTGAAGACAATACTGATCCTTGCTCCCAAGGGCAATCTCCATCTTTGTTCTGAAGTACTCTGTAACCAATTCCACAAAAATTTCTGTTTCCTTCTAAAGCTGGCTTCCTACTATCAAGTAGCACATCAAATTTCCTTTGAAACCTCAGCATTTAACATATTGCCTGGCACATTTCTTTAGAATATAATATTCAGAACTGATCACAATGCCGTAACTCCAGATGAGAAAATATTAAAATTACTCAAGAGAAAATCAAAGAACAATACTAGTTAGCTTTTTAAATAGCTTATTTTTACAAATACTTGGTAGAGATGATCAATAAAGGGCCTTAATATTGGATTGGCACAGCAAGATTTATTTCAATTGTAAATTGGCATGGTCCTTCAAAATACCTCTACTTCTTTATATCGGATACTAAAATTTAGCAGCTCTGGTTATAAAAATAAATATTCTCTTCAAGAGCTAAAATCATTGTATTTTGGATTTTTTGTGTGCTTTTTTTTCCAAAAAGGCATTCAACTTGGATTCATTATAAAATGCAACTCCATCTTTTAGGAGGTCTGCCACAGTCTTAATTATGAGAACACTGTCCGTCCTCAGGGAACCAAGCCAATGAGAATAAAGTCCCAAATAAGAGCAAACCAGAGAAAAATGTCTTTGATTCGGCTGATTATATGAAATAATGGTCTCAAATGAAAAGAATTCTATTCACGTCCATCAAAGCTAGGATTCTCATAAAGCAAACCTCTTAACCCTGAACAGAAAGGAAAAATAAAGACAAGAATGATGGAGTGTAATATCTCAGGCATAGCTCTCGAAAATATCAAGCAAACTCATTTTAAGATACTATTGATCAAAATTTGACCCAATAGAATACTCTGCTATAGATTTAACATACTATAGGAAATCATTTTTTAAAAAAATAACTATTGATTACTTTCACCAAAATAACTTTCTCATGAGTATACCGCTAATTTTCAGGATTTCTTTCTGGTTATGATGATACACTACTCTTAGAGTTATGGCTAACAAAAATGAGGAGGGAAATGACCCACTATAGAAACTGTAGTCTAAGAAACATGAGGATCTGAGGAGTATTCATATTTAACTTAAATTCCTAAACCTATTTCCTAAAGGTTAAGGCATCATTTTACAGATTCCCAAAATAAATAGATCTACTGGAGAGGATTCATTTAAAACTTACCCTGCTTGAAGACTGCCCTTCTCCTGCAACCCACTATAAATGACAACCTGGTTAGTTCTCTTCCCTAGAGAAAATGTCATTTCTCTTTTTGACCACAGGGATAATATGCTTACTTTGCAGGATAAATCATAATTTATGTGGAAATGCTAAAAATGTGATAGACTGATACAAAAGAAACAATATAGCCAAGTGGCTATTCTACTCATTTTGATAACTCAAATTATGAACAAAGTTTCCCTGCCTACCTAGCTGATTTAAGTAAAAACAAAAGTTCTTTCCTGAATATAGTCTTAAAATGAGTTTTTAACACATAAGAAGAGGTTTCAAATGTCCCAGTGACATACTAAAAACCCACCAGAAACAAACTCTCTGAGCCCCTGGGCAGGAAAAGATAAATATTACGATCTTTGGTAATAAAAAGAACTTAGCAAAGTTGAAAATTTCTTTGGGGGGAAAAAAAACTTTCTCTGAACTCAACAGAAGTCCCTTAATCCCAGGGTTCCACTGTACATGAGATGTTACATTTAGAAGAAGCAATATAGAGACAACGCACTTATTCATTTTGAGAGAAAAAGATTTGTGTTCTTCTCCAAGAAAAAGGTAAGAAAGACAGAGGTAGTAGAGAGAGGAAGAACCATAGTTACAAAGGCATTAAAACTGGGAAACTTGAAAGGCAGGAAAAAATCTTGTAGCCTTGGTTCAAGATGGTTTAGGAGTTATCCTCAAAGTATTTGTGGAATATTTGAAGCCCAAGATTAAAACAAGAAATAAAAGTTCTGACTTCTGTCAAGGGTCTACCTTGAAAGAAACCTAATCTGGCTGGCTATGGAATAGCAGGAAGACATTCTCCTTTTTTCCCTCTCCTCCTGGATTTTTTTTTTTTTTGAGTTGGCATCTCACTCTGTCGCCCAGCGTCGCCCAGACTGGAGTGCAGTGGCCGCTCCCGGCCACCGCAGCCTCAACCTGCTGGGCTCCGGCGATCCTTCCGCCTCAGCCTTCCGAGTAGCCAGAACTACAGAAGCACGCTACCACGCCCGGCTAATTTTTTTGATTGTAGAGATGAGGTTTCACCTGCCTAGGCGGGTCTCGAACCTGCGGGCTCAGGCAATCCACTCACCTCAGCCTCCCAAGGCGCGGGATTACAGGCTGAGCCACCGAGCCCGGCTGGATTTTTAACTCAATTCTGGGGCAAGCAGAGGTTAGAGGAGTTTCTAGGTTTAGGCATAAAATGAAAAACTTAATAACCTACAAGAAACAAGTCATTCAAGGATGAAGGATGGAGAGAGAAAGCCGTCCACTTCTAGTTATATTCTATAGAGACAAATCAGTCCAAGAAGTTTTCTTTATAAGGATGATAGGATGAGTACTAATACAAATTTTAGTTTCTAACTTGGATATTTTTACAGATTTTATTGAATTGGGTAGCAATCTTTATATTTGGAAGCTAAGACTCTATGATGCTTTGTGAAATAATTAAAACTTACATAAGATAGGAAATTTGGTACAGTATTACAGGTTAAACACTCTAATCCAAAAATCAGTTATCAAAAATCCAAACACCAAATGCTCCAAAATTCAAAACTTTTTAAGCATCAGTATGACACCACAAGTGGAAAATTCTGCAGCTGATGTCATATGACAATAACTGCACACAATTATTAAAAATATTGTATAGCATGACTTTCAGGCTATGTGTTTATAAAACATAAGTGATTTTTGTGTTTAGCCTTGGGTTCCATCCCCAAGATGGATGTATATGCAAAGATTCTAAAATCTGAAAAAAGACAAAAAACCAAAACACTCCTGGTCCCAAGCATTTTAGATAAGGAATATTCAACTTGTATATAGTAAGACCTTGCTATTTTTTGTCCAGAATTTCCCATTCCTGAACCACACTGTTTAAGGAAAGGTGACAAATTGATATTTAAAATCATATAGACTAAACAGAATACCACAGAAACAATTTTGGGATCAACATCTCTATTCAACTTATCACAGAGTGAAATTGAAACCCTTACAGCTTTGAAGAAACAGAAGTGTATGATATTAGTATCACGAAATGTTCTGGTTTTCCGATATATATATATATTACATGTCTCAACATTTTTTAAAAAATTAGCTATAAGCTTTTCCTTTATGTCAAGTTGAAAAGAGTAAGGTTACAATGAAAAGCTAAATCAATAGAAGAAACTACCTTTGATATCAATACCATGAATTTCAATATCCATCATGGGTCAGTAACAAAAGCTAGAAGCTTTTAAAGGCATTTTATTACAGTTTGCAAACCCAAGATAACAGCAGCACATTAACAATTCAAACATTACAGGCATGTCAGAGCAATAAGAAATTACTATAGCACTAATCTTATCAGTTATAGAAAATTTATATCCACAGGGACACCATTTGAATACACTGGGGAGCTTCAAACATGATACTATTCTAGTGAAAAGAAAAAAAAAATGACAAAGAAGAAAAAAAATCTTTCCAAATGAGCCTAGAAGGACAACATGACAAAAGACTCCAGGCAAATATCACACTAACAACCTATGTGAAATAAAACACTTTGCTGACAAAAAGAAAATGATAGTTCTCACCTTCTTTGCTTGGCGTTAAGGGAATGTAAGGTATCACCTGCTTGGAATGTCCCAGAAGAAAGAGCTAACTTGAGGAACTGAAAAAATATGCCTGCTGGAGTGAACCATATGGCATAGTATAATGTTTTTCAACGTATGGTCCAGGTGTACATGGGATTATTTTTTACGAGGTCAAGAGAAAAGTGTATGTGGGTGTAATCTTCTATTTATGTCTGATGATACTGACTTTCCACTTCTGGCAGCAATCTAATTCTTTGTTTTTAATATATGTATCTCATATAAAAAGTGATTCTACTTACGAAGGAATCAGACTCCCTCCACAACCCCATGCAGTAAGGTTACTGGCCTTCCCTAACTTATTTTAAAAGTTTGGAAGTTTTTTCTTTGGTTTAATCTTTGTTCTTGTGAAGACTAAGCATGAGTGATATCATATGAAAAAAGAGAAAGAGTAAGTAAAATAATGGCTGCAATAAAAACCAACTATCTTCCCTCACTCAGCTCCCAGGCAGTCAAGCATTCACCGACCAGGCAGGAAGTTGGACAAGTCTTCTTTTAAAATATGACCAGTCAAAGAGGAAAAACAAAGATACTGAACATCACAGAGTTCTTAATTAAAAAGCCTAGTCAGTCAGATGACCCTATTTTGAAGTCAACAAGACTCACTCATGCATTCAAATCAGCTTCTAATACCCACATTTTTAAATATGAATAAATACCCAAAGATTATCAGACATCTGAGAAAAGCTTTTAACATGAAAGAAACTCATTTAAAAAGAAAAAAGAGAGAATGGAGTACCTTGAAAGAAACAGACTATGTAAAGAGAAGGAAATTTCAACAACTTAAAAAGAAAATCTTCAGAGGAAAAAATAAAATCATGAAATAAAACATGATGTTATAAAATGGAAAAAACAGGAAATTTTTTAAAGTACTTGAGAACAAAAAATATGATAGCAGAAATTAAAAGTAATGAATAGACTGAAAGATGAAATTGAAAGTAGAACAGAAATACAATTAAGTAAAACATGAAGTTTAAAAAAAAATACAAGGTATTTTTTAAAGTACTTGAAAATAATAAATATGGTAGTAGAAATTAAAAGTGATAGGTTGAAAGAAACAACTGAAAGTAGAATTTAAAAAATCCAGAGACTGAAAAAAAGGAGAAAACAGAGAGGTAATAATAAGTGAAAAAATTGAAGAACGTTTCCCAGAACTGAAAACATGAATACCCAGACTGAAAAGGCCCATCAAGTTTCCACACAAAGTTTGAAAATGGCCCACATCAAGGCATAGCATCACGAAATTTTATGATACTGGAAATTAAACATTCTATAAATTTTAAGAGAAAAATCACATAAGCCACATACGAAGGATTGGAAATCAAAATGGTGTCTGACTTGTCCATAGCAATCCTGCAAACTAGAAGAAATATAATCACTAAATCCAGGAAAAGTAAATGAGTTTCACAGGAAAAGAAGGTAATCATCATTCACTTCAACACTAAATTTAAGTTGTATTTATATATCACGGTAGTGTAAGCCCTGAATATTGATCTGCTAATTCTAAAATATTACTTCTAGGTTGAAACATGTAAAATTATTGTTTTTGTACATTTAAAAAACTGCATTTGGTTCAACCTAATGTATTAGAAACATGAGGAATAGGAAAGGGAGTGTGTGTGTGTGTGTGTGTGTGTGTGTGTGTGTGTGTGTCTGTGTGTGTGTGTTAGGGACCAAATAAGGGGCATCCTATGATTATGCTTAACACCAAAAAAATAAAAAAGCAGCACAATAAATATGCTATTTTTATATGTATGGAGGCAAATATCAAAATAACAGGTTAAAAGAGATCGATGTAACTGTCTCTGAGGAGGGGTTTATAGGAGAAAAGGGAAGGTTAAGGATTTATTGTTGTTGTTTTTTAAGTAATAAACATTGCAAAATTATTTGATTCTTTACACTATTATATACACCATTAAGACCTGGGCCAACACCGTGGCTCACATCTATAATTCCAACACTTTGGGAGGCAGAGGCAAGAGGATCACCTGATCCCAGGGGTTTGAGACCAGCCTGATCAACTTGTCTCAACAATAACCTAAAAAATTAGCTGAGTGTCATGGTGTGTGCCTATGGGTCCAGCTACTTGGAAGGCTGAGGCAGAAGGATCACCTGAGCCCAGCAGGTAGAGGCTGCGGTAGCCATGAACATGCCACTACACTCCAGCCTGTGTGAGAATGAAACTCCAACTCAAAAAAAAAAAAAAAAAACCTGAAGTAAACCAAACCTCTGATAATACATAAATTCAATTAAAAGATAAAGGGAAGGAAGAAGAAAGATAGAGTCTAGGATAGAGGGCCCAGATATGAACTAAAGACTTGTTAATGTCTCAAGAGGCAATTTCTGGAAATAGGAACACTATCTCCACCCACTCTTGTTAGAGATAGGCCCTCTCAAGGCCATTCTTCCTCCATAAATGAGATGAAAACCAAACCAGAGTGAGTGTAACTGTCCAACACTTACTTAATATTAACAGACTATTGAGTTATCTTTTTAAAGCTAACAACAATCCAATTTTCTTTACCTCCTCTTTGGATGATATGACATAAGCAATACTTTGTTCAATAACGGTCAGAGTCTTGACATTGGTGATGACATCAATAATACCAGAGCCTCTGTGTGTGTGTGTGTGTGTGTGTGTGTGTGCGTGTGCACGCATGCACGCGCGTGTGTCAGCCCTGGCTGGAGTGCAGTGGCCCTCTCCTGGCCACCGCAGCCTCAAACTGCTGAGCTCAGGTGACCCTTCCACCTCAGCCTTCCAAGTAGCTGGAACTACAGGCACATGCCACCACATCCAGCTAATTTTTTTGATTTATTGTAGGGATGAGGTCTTGTCAAGTTGCCTAGACTGGTCTTGAACCCCTGGGCTCAAGTAATCCTCTCGCCTCCGCCTCCCAAAGTGCTGGGATTACAGGTGTGATTCACCACACCCAGCCTATCATAGCCATTTAAAATACCATTTTGGGAGGCTCATTTTTAATGGTAAAAAAGAAAAAATAAAGGAACATATAAAACTGATTTTTATAGATCAAAATTACAATAATGGGAGCATGAGGGATGGGAAAGATGTTGTGTGTATGTATGGTAGAGACAAAAAAGGAGAATGCTAAGATTTTTTGTTCAGATACCTTTGCTTACTCTATGAGTCAAAGACGTCTCTGTGATTCCAACACTCCCCCAGCCCAACCCAATTACAAAGCCTGAAAAGAAGATAACCTTGAGTACCTCTATCATTTATAAAAAAGATATCCCTCTCTCTAACCACTTATTTATAACTGTAGAGACAACATTTGCTAAAGATTCTCCTTGATACTAAGAAATTACAGGCACATATTGAGTCACAAAATAACGCTATGACATATGATATTTCTCATTTATGTTCTTACCACTCTTTGTAAGAAATGACAGACTAATGTGTTCATAATCCACATGCATGAACAGCATTATTTTGTCAGTATCTTTCTAAAACAAACCAACTGCCCTGAGTATGAATAAGCCCTGTAGTAAATATCTGATGACGAATTCATTCCCAACTTCCTAAATGGAATAACTCAGATTTCCAGACCTTTAAGATTATTTTATTTTCATCAAACAGCATTTATCAGCCACCTAATGCCAAGGCACTTTCTAAAACACCACAAAAGCAAAATCCTTGCCAATAAGGTACCTGAATCGTATCCTTTATTAAGGGAGACAATAAAATAAAAATTAGATATTACTGACATTTCAATATGAAGGAAATAGGAAGTTGTAATAAACTGTAGGGACAAGAGAAGAGGACAAGAAAATCTTCTTGGGTGGTCAAGTCAGAAAAAAATAACTCTCTTAAGAAGTCAAGAGAGATGCTTTCAGAACAGGGATTATAGCTTGAGTATTAATCTTTGTATCCCTACAACCCAGCACGAAAAAGAACCTAGTGCACCCAGGAAATGCTCAAGAAACATTAACCTAAGAACCGAACTATGTCTATCTCAGCACCCAATGAGGCTAGAAAGTCTAAATAATCTTTAAATACAGACATACTGGACAATATCAAAAGTGACAACATGATCTCAGAACAGCAGCTCCTTACCTGTTGTTGTACTGGTACTTGCTGCACCACCTGTGTAGGCACTGCTGCTTGACTAGCCACAGATGTTTGTAAAGTCACTGTCGAACCTGTGTCCGACCCGGTCTCTGATGTCTGCATGATGGTCTCTGAAATATATCGAAATAGAAATAAAGTTTAAAATGTTCTCCCTAAATGATTATTATTATTACATTTGTTCTTAATATCCTATACTGAGACTAACTTTAAACTCTCATAATACCTCTTATCCCAACATACTGCCATAACAGTCCATGCATGTTTATAATCATTCTGACCACTTTTTAAATAAATACAAAAAACCACTAATTCACATTTTTTTCCAAAAAAAACCAAAAAAACCCCTATTAGTACCTGTTATCCTAAGGCTATAAAGATTAAATTTCATTGAAAGCGACCTTCCTTAGAACTCATCTGTTATAAATTATTTCAATCCCTTTATAAATAATTATATCAAGATACTCAAAACAAGGAACAGAAAATCTAACTGGATAGAAATGTCATGAACTCTACTTTATTTCTATCTGCTGTCAGGACGTCTCTAGGGTACAGTTTAAAATAAATCATTTCTAAGGTCCCTTCTAACTTTAAAATGTACAGCTTTGTGAACTAGAAAAAAAAAAATGCATATCCAAAAGACAAATGATATACTTTAAACTTAGCCACAGAACCAAGTTTACTAATTTTCTTTGCCTATGGTATGACATGGTACTAAAATCAAAATTCAATTATAGTCTTACACAAAGATAGCCAAAAATCAATATTTCATTTTTTGAAAGATGGAAAGGACCAATGTTATATAAGTAAGATTTATAGACAAATACATAAAATTTTACTTTCTCATTCACAATTAGACATGCAACATTTTTCAGCTCTTATGTGCCTGACCTGCTTGACATAGGATTAAGTTTTGCAGTGTTTATTCTAACAAGTATGATGCTTTCTCAGGCTTCCTGGCCTTGACACTCCCTTTTGCTACTTATACATTCAATTAAATAAATATGAATTTCTTTGCTATTGAGTAGTGCCTGGATGTCTAATATTCTTTCCTAGGGACAAACAGTATATAATTGATAGCCTAAGAAAAAAACTGCTTCATAGTTTAAATCTGTGAAGAATATGGTAAACATTAATTTTCCCTAAGAAAATTCTGAAAGAGTATCCAATTCTTTCAAGGAGAAAATTAGCCCCTCTCAGCATCTTTTGTCATACAGCATGACTCTTCTAATTCTTCCCCCCAAATCTTCTACCCTCTCATTCAGTTTTAGAAATGGCCTTCTGAAGACATCAAATCTACTCTTCTTACTTTATATATTAGATTAAGAGACTTGCTCAAGGTGACAGAAGTGGGCATGGGACTGGGCCTTTTCACTTTGAATTGGTGCTTAATTGTCTTTCTAGGCTTTGATACTTGCACATCTTTAAGTGATTGGGTATTTTCTTTTTTTTTTTTTTTTTTTTGATAGTGAAACCCTAAAGCAGCACAATAAACCTTAGTACATACAACGGGTACAGCAGTAAAAGATAGCACTGATTGTTTAACATACACTATAAACTTTTCTGAATGCTTTCTATGTTAATTCATAAATAAACTAATTCATGTAACAACCTGAACCTCATATACATAGTGAAGGTGGCTAGGGGTTTACAAAATAAAAGGAAAGTGATGAAGACTGTGACTAATACAGCACTCCATTTATATGGATTAGCTAATGCTCAGCCCCAGGATAGCGTGAATATATGGGAAGGTCAATCTGAAGACACTAGTTCTTTCCATTTTCCAAAAGAAGCTGAAAATTTGATTATTATGTGAAGTCTCACAAATGGTAGCTCATTTATTTAAATATAATATTGATCTACATACACACACACACACACACACACACACACACACATTTTTGGACTAGCATTAAGTCCAAACATGCCCCAAAATGTTGGAGAATGACAGAATTCACTACATGAAATTTGTCTAAGATTACTGGATGACCAATGGTTCTCAAAATTTGGGGAGAATACACATATTAAGAAGCCAGTCTGTGCCTCTTCCTCTTTCTTCAATCATGGGGTAGAGGGGAAATACCCTCCTAAAAATGAAAGCAAAAGTCAGGGTCCTTTGTGCTAAGGCAGAGGAAGTAAGTAAGAATGAGGCAATTCTCCTCTGCAAGGAATGAGAAATGAACCAGATATCAGATATCATCTTCAGTGAGGTTTTTTTCAGCCTCTCTTGCCAACTCCAAGATGGCTGGTAGTCCTTGTCAGTTTAGTATCCAGATAAGAGAGAAAGGGTTGCCAGTTATAGCTTTGCCTTTAAGTTGCTCAATCAAGAGTAAATGAGTTTCTTACAGGGAAGTCACTCATACTAAATTTTTCTCGTATTTCCCCAAGAGCTGGCTGGGAAATTTACCAAGGCTAATTCATGTGATCATACGTTGTATCACAGACCCATACTTTGACATTCACTGTTTAAACAAAGCACATGCAAGAATGTAAATAAAGTTCTCTTTAAAAATTAAACTACTTTAAAAATAATTCTCAGCCATGTACAGTAGCTCACACCTGTAATCCCAGCACTTCGGGAGGCTGAGGCAGGAGGATTGCTTGAGGCCAAGAACTTGAGACCAGCCTTGGCAACATAGCGAGACTCCGTCTTGATCAAAAAGATTAAAATTAAGAATAAAAACTAATTCTTAATAACACCCAATTATCTTTCTGGGAGAGCATACAAGAAGATAAAAGGCATAGATTTTGAAACTGGCTTCCTATGGGCTATAAGAAACTCGAGACAGGTTTTGTTTGGTTCAGAGTGATTACAAAATTCTTAATTGCCAACATTTAAAAATCAGGTAACTTTGCATTAAAAAACAAATTTCCAGATTTTCTTGAAAAATCTCAAAATTCGAAAAAAGGTGAGTCCATATTGTGTTTTATAGGCAAATGATTTCAAAGGCTAAACTCATTCAATTGCCTGGCCTCTACAGGCATTTGAGTCTGTGACTCTGGTGAAGGTAATCAAAAACCTTATTCCTACAAATACATACTGAGTTGGAAAATTGCTTTATGAGTTTAAACCAATATTGATGACATTTATATTGATTCATTTATTATACAAAGAGTATAAGCTTAAACCATTTTACTGATAGAAACGTGTAACTAGATGATTGGAACTATGATTTTCCTCGTTTTACAGATAAGTCAACTGAGGCCCAGAGATGTTAAGTCACTTACCCAAGGCCATACAGCTAGGACATAAGAAAGGAGGGTTTGGGCATCACACTAAAGCCGGAGCACTAACCTGCTAGACCAAGTTGGAAGTTCTGAGTTTCATAATCGACACTGCACAGAGAGAAGTAAAGAGAGTAGAGAAAAGCAAACTGGTGAATTTTTAGCATGACGGGAAGAAAAAAACTACATAATAGGAGGAATCGTTATACAAAAGAGTTGGGGAAATAAGACAGATAGAAAACAATGGCATATAAACTTAAAGCTAAACAGTCATGAAGAACATTCAATCCAGCCTCTGGCTCTATCTGCACATCACATCAAAACTGTCACATTAAAGCCCAAGCCTGGACAACCAAGTATCTACCAAGTCCCATAGTATCTTCTGTTTATTCCCAAATTACTGCTCATTGGCCCAATCTACTTGGCTCGTGAATTTTAGGGTCATGCCAATTGATAAAAATTTAGCTTGTCAGTTTTGTCTCCATTTTTCCTTCATAGACATAACTTCATTCTCCTCTGATTTCTATATCTTCTTCAGTTTGATAAAGAGGCTCTCTTTGCCTTGCCTCATAACTTAATAGGGTCTCAATCATATCCCTTCCAGAGATCGGCTCAGAAGGTTATAATCATAATGGGGCCTCTCATTTAATAAGTCATTTCCTGGTACCAGGCACTATGCTAAGTGCTTTAAATACATTTTCTAGTTTAATACTCAGAAGAACCCCATGATAGAAGTGTTATTATCCCCACTTAACAAATGAGGAAAGTGAGGCACAAACAGATGAAATCACTTGACAAAAGCCACACAGCTAGTAAGAGGAAAGCCTCAATTCAACCTAGGTCTTTCTGACTCTAAAGTTAATGATGTGAACCACTGCATATATTGCTTTGAAATATCACGATTACGGGGTTTCCAAACGAAGGGCTAGAGACGCTTGGTCGGAACAGCAGTCTTCGAGGCTCTCAGTTAATACTATATGATCTATACTTCCAGCAGTGGTAAAAAGACATCCCTCTACCTGTGACACCAAAGTTAGAAAATATTTCCTCTCTTTCAACTGAGGCCATAATAAAGCCCAATTAGTAAGTATTTTTCCAGAACCATTTTAATGGATCAATTCTAAAGACCTGATTTAACAGCAGATCAATTAGAATGTTAAAGCACATTTGAGGAGAATAACCCTCCTACCAAATGTTGCTAAACAGAGCATTTAAACCCACTAATACGTTTGTAGTATTCTGGAGGCTTTCCAACATTTCTGCAAAGTAAGTATCGTCACATGAAAGCAGTGTCTTCATGTGTTCCATATTAGATTTTGTTTTACTCCCAGGATAATAGTTTATAAGTAGATGTGAGGTGTTGTTACCCGTCCAGCAGTGGTTTCTGGTGTTCTGTTTACGTTTGGGAGTAATTTGGTTAGGTTAGTTCCTTCACAGACTCCTTTCAAGTGATATTTGTTTATCACTCACAAATGCAGTCACATTAATCCATTTTGATAAGCTAAATAAACCCCTGCAGTTTGTCAATGATGCAGCCTATATGTAAATGAGTTGTATATTCTTACAGGAGAGACATGCACAATTTCAGTCTAGTCATCCTTGCCTAATGTGGCTGTCAGGTGTGTCATGAGCAACAGATGCTTGTTTGACAAAGGACCTTTTTATTCTGGCTAATTAAGCAGTTGGACACACCCGCCTGTTAACGGTTCTGCTTTGTACAGCCAGCTCTGGCTGAATCATGCGAATCTACAGCTAAATAGGCCACATTTTGAAAGAAGGCTAATTAACCCCTAGGAGAAGGAAAAGAATATTGCAAAAACCCAGCTGCTGAATGCAACAAGATTAGCATTTCTTCAACCTGATGGGCAAAACCTAGGCAAAGCAAATGTGTTTGGAACAAACATGCATTATTGAAAGTTTTAAGGCATTCAAATGTTCTTTGTGGAACTTCCTGAAGATTATTTAATACACTCAAATTCACAGTTGGATTCCTTTTGTCACACACAATGTACATGCCAGATTAAATGGTTTAATAGTCTGACCTAATCAATTACTTATCAAACAGAACTATATAACTGGGCTAGCTTCAAAATTAGGTAGTATCCACCTAGTTTTTATTGGGGCCTTTTTTCCTGAAATAATTTTCTCTCCTAAAAAGCAAACTCTGCAAACTTTGGTTCCACTACACCTACTGTATTGTTTTTAACACTGAAGAATGTAACAGATTTTAATATAGAAAACCAAATCTGTAATTTAATTTTCAAGTGCAACAGAGAATTTCCTTCCTTTTTCTTTAGTATAGAAAGACAAAAGATGCTGGTTCTAATTCCTCCATGAGCCATATTAACCAAAATCATTATGACAGTTATATAACGAGTAGAGTAAAAATAAATCACATCTAAAATGTGGCCATGTTCACGAATAACTAATTTACAAGAACATTAGAAACCTGGTTCAACATAAAATTACAGAAATGCCATTTACAGAAAAAATAAAAGGTTTTATAATTGAAAATTACTATTTTTAAAACACAGAACTAGAAGTTTAACATGGGAGTAAGACCCAAAATTATTGTAATTGAAGTTCTACAGCATTAACACTTTTATTACTAATACTCTGATTCAGCATCAACATTCTTAAATGTTAGAAAGTAACAGCAGCATAGTATCCACAGCAATTCAAATCTCTATTTATCACAAGTTAGACAACTAAAATGAGCAGTGCTTTGTGGAGGAAAAATTGCTGATATTTACTTTACATTTATAAACATAAAATTAGCATGAAATATATGCATTTCTGACTATTCTGGAGTAGATAAAATATTAAGATTATTCTCACTTTTAAAAAAAGGATATTAAGAAACTTTAAAGAAGACATAATGAAAATGATAGGGTAATTATAATGTATATATGTATCTATGTCACACATAGGTTTAAATAATCATGTGCTAAATTTAATTTTTTGAAACTTTGACAAAAATATATTGAGCTGATTATTTCTCTTACAAATATAAAACACTCGACTTTTTTTCCTTCCCCAACCAGTACAAATGAAAGAAACTGGTTAAGCTATAAACTGTAGTCAAATACCAAGCCTTATTTATTTAAAACACACCTCTGTGAAAAATTTATTCATTGTAAAACACAGCGCTTTATCAAACCAATAAATCAAATAAATGAGGAAAGTAAAAAGAAAATTCATGATTTTCCGTATTATAAAAGCTCTGCCTCTTTATTTAGGTGTGATATGGTAATCCTCATGACTGTGTACAATAAATCTTTTGTACTAAATTAATCTGCAGAAAAATGATGGAATGATAATAGTGTAGACTGTGCAGCAGTCATCTTCCTGTGATAACTGATGACAGTGATTAATGTTGGAGATGATTAATCAGCACACTGGTAACATATACAGGTTGCCTGGGTAACTTTTTTCACTTCTGAAACAAAGGTTTTCTCTTAACTAATTCTTCCCTTAACTCAGAACAGATTATGAAAAACTATTTCTTTAAGAAAAGAAAAATCATATTAAATTACAGGAACAGTTTTTCCTTAAAGGACTAATCGCCAAAAACTAAAATAAAGCAAACCACTAAAACTGAAGCCAAACTGCTGAAATGATATAAGAATTATTTTTGTTGTCTTTATTTCCAGTTATGAAGAGAAGCTGTCATCAAGCACAGAGGTAGTTTGGAGGAAATGAGATCCAAATGAGTTGTCCAGTCAACTACTGATGCCATTCCAGCATTTTCCCTTACTAACATGCATAAATTAACATGCAAATCAGGCTTACCAACATGAAATATGGTTTAGGAAAAAAAAATGACACCCATTCAAAAATAGCATCCAAAAAATTAGCCAGGCACGGTGGCATGCACCTATTGTTCCGCTACTTGGAAGGCTGAGGCGGAAGGATTGCCTGAGTCCAGCAGGTCGAGGATGTGGTGGCAGTGAGCATGCCACTGCATTCCAGACTAGGTGGCAGAGTGAGACTCCAACTCAAAAAAAAAAAAAAATGGCACCAGATAAAAGCTGAAAGAAAAAACTCTATCATAACCCTATATTTCTTCATGGAGAGAAGCTCTGAAAACAAACTAATATAACACACAGAAAGATCTTATTCTTACTAAAATCTATGAGAAAAAGCTTTAAATGTTTCCACCTGTTGGTCAATCTAATATTGAGAGTGACTAGAACCTAGTGGATGGAGAATTTAATGATAATAACACTTAGAACTGAAAGACAATGAGCAGTGAGCATTTTATCGTAAATCTATTACCATCTTCATTATTGCAAATAAGAATAGCTACCATATACTGAGCATTTACCATGTGATAGTACTTTAAATACATTTAATCCTAATTTTGCCAATGAAGTAGACATTCATATTTTACAGGAGAAAAATTAATATTTAGAGGAATAAATAATTTGCTCAGGGTCACAGAGCTATAATAGATAAAACCAGGATTCAAGTCCAGGCATGTGTCACTCCAGTGATTCCCTGTCCTCATTCTGCTAGCCCACTGCATAGACCACAGCAGCAGATAATGAGGCTATATAAGCGAAATAAACTTTAAAGACATAAAGCAGTTCATGGATAGTTTGGGCACTAAAATTTTAAAAAATCTAAATTTGAACTAATACAAATATTACACAAACTACAAATATGTATCATAACTAGTATTTAATCAATACATTATTCTATAAAATCATCAAAGTTATCATTTTTATGATATGGAAAAACATACTAAAGGTTAAAAATGGCCTGCACTAACTTTGTGTTTACAAAATATTTTATGGATGAAAATGGATATAATACAGAGAGATATATTTGTTTTCCAGAATTTATACTTATCCTATAAAAACAAACAAGGGCCCAGCTGTGTGTGGATATACATAAACACACAGATATTTACTTAAGTATCACTTATAATAGTAAAAAATAAGTAATCAAAGTATTCATATTTGGGTAACTAATAAATTGTTCTATCCTATATCCCTATAATGAAATACTATACAGATTTATGCATGCCAACAAAGAAAGACTGTTACAATACTGTAAGCATGAAAAGCAGGCTGTCAAACAGTATATAGCCCATGATGCAGTTTTATTCACAGATAAATATTTACATGCTTAGGAAAAATGCTTGAAATATATACTACAAGCTAGACCCTGAGAGAGGACAATAACATTAATGAAATTCACAAGGGCTCCTCAAATATGGGCTTTCCCAAATCAATGACCATAAATTTTGGGTGGCTTCAAGTTTACCCTGGACTTGTCAGTCAAAAGCAGCATGAGCTCCAGAGACCTATCTCAGCCTGAAGCCATCCCAGAAGTCAGTCTTAAACTCTGTAACATAAAACAGCCCTTACAATCACAAAGATAACAAACTATAAAGATAGATTTTGATCTGTTAACTTGCTAGGTAAAATCTCTGTCTCACTTTATACTGTTAAGTGGCTCAAAACTTCATGAGGCTCAAACAAAACAAAACAAAACAAAATACCATGTCAATGTTTTTAATAAGAATAAGCTATTTTTAAAAATATCTCTAAAGATAGTATCTATAGAGCCACTCATTGCTAAGTTCCATGATCTTTGTCATTTTGTGCTAAAGGAAAGGAATCTGTGGTAATTTATATTCCCAAATGTCAAATATTTTTTCCTTATGACACTGCCCAATACATAATATACGGTCCAGAATCAAGATATACATTTCAATTCTGTTCCCTTTGTGAATAAACTGACAACAGCAATGGTGTCTGTTTAAAAGATCTCAAATTGAAGAGAGAACAAAGGTGGGAAGTCTAGGCATTTAGTCCCATCAAGCAAACAAGCATCCCCTCTCTAAACTTAGCCCTAGTGTCAGCTATTCATTATTTTATATATCCTAAACACACAACTTTTCTCTATATTTACCAGTGTGGCTTTATCCACATACCCTCTAATACCTCTAAAGATATCTCTAAAGATATCTATCTCTAAAGATAGTATCTTATGAGATCTGATCTTATGTTTTGAGTTGATAAACAAGAATGTGCTTGCTAACTGTCTTAACTTTAGACAGAACAGGAGTAAAAGAAGGGCAAAGATTAGCTTAAAAGGCATTACTTACAAGGCCACAAAATAAACAAGCTGGTAGTACTGCCCTAAAACAGGAGTTTCCTTTGGAATTATAGGGAGTGAAAGCAAAAACAGAAATTTTTAATTTTCTTCACATCAGAAAAGGCTCCAATGACAGCATTCCTCTTGCCCACACAAGATTTTTTTCTCTCATCTCTTTTTCTTTTTATAAAGGTAGAGAATAGAGTCTCTTGCAGTTCCTAACTATTCTAATGACAGGTTCAAGGAGATCAACACATCTAAAAGGGGAAAATAATACTGTATAATAACATCGCTAATAATGGAAACAATATACCCTATTTTAAATGTACAGTATCTTAAAGAACTGAATTCTCATTACTGCCATTTTTTGGCAAGTGTAGTGAACATGGGTGTGGGTGGACCTCAAAAAAACCTCTGTATATTCATATACAACATAAATTCTGGAAACACTTGCTATAAAACATAATGCTATTAAATTTTTACATTGACTTTCATTACAAAAATGCAAATGTCTACACTTGGAAGAAACATTTTGCCAAGGGATGAAAATGAATTCTAATTGAAGACTATAGCCAATTCTGTACATTCAGACACTTAACAGAAAAATTATTCCTCTGTAAAAATCAGTAAAATTTGAAATAAGTCCATTTCACTGAAATGAAAACATTGTTCCTTTGGAGCTTTCTTATGGGAATTGGTGATGTGCTGTATGTATGGCTGTTCTTCCAACTCAATCTAAAGAAATTTCTTGTCTCTAGAAACAATAATTCCTCTAAAAACTCCTTACTATGTAGTCATATCTTCTAAAGTAGGTTACCTTATAAATCTTTACTTAATATCCCTTGCTGGGTTTATTAAAATGCTTAAAATCAACTGTGAGTTCTTTACAGTTAAACATCATTGCCATTTTATTTTAGATAACTGTGAAATTTCACATAATGAGTTTCAATTTTATCTCTCCTTTTTCATATTACACTTTGGTGGGCATTCATGGGGAGTAAAATGGGGAAGGAACCCTTCCTTTATCCCTGATAATACATTAATAATAACATATTCCAAACATTTCTTTTATCACCCAACTTGTTGAAAAATTCTATACAGTCACCATCTCCATTTCTGCAAACTCTACTCAACTCCTGATGCCTTGATATCTGGTTTCTGCCACATCACTCTAAGAGAAGACTGTCTTTTCTTAAGTCACTAAGGAACAATCTTTTATCTACAAATGCTACGACCTTGTCTTGGTTTTCAGACTCGTTGTACTATCAAATTACACTTGAAATTAATAACAATCTCCTATCTTCTTGAAAAGTTCTTCCTTCTTGTCTTATAAGACGTTCCGTTTTTCTGATTTTCTTCTTACCTGTCTCACTAGTCTTTCTGTTTTCCTCAAAGGTTTAATTTCTTCCCTTTGTATACATACACACAGAGTTGAGTTTGGATTGTCTGTCTCTTCTGCTCTCTCAAGACTCTATTTTGAAGAATTTACCCACTAACAACTATTACCTTTATGTGAATAACTCCCAAATCTATGGCTCTAGTCAATGCCCTTCCTTCTAATGAGCTACAATTCTAGATTGTTAACAACCTGATTTTTTTAAAGTCTACCATCACTACAAGTCCAACTATTCAAATGAAATCATCAAAGCTCAGTTTAAATTTTTATCCTTTCTCTAAACCTTCTGCTTGTACCTGCTGTTACATGCTGTAGGGGATACACAGCCTCTGCACTCAGTGAATTCAAATTATATTGATGATATAAGACAAAAGCGGTAATCTTGGGATCCAGTTATCTTGGCATCCTTTTTCTCAAAGAAGCCTAAAAGTAAGAGCCAGACTTCTTCTCTCTCATCCTCCAAATTTAATCAATTACTGAGTCTAATGATTCTGCTTCCTAATTATCTCTCAAAAATCTACCCACTTATCTCCATCTTACCACATAGATCCCTAGAGTTCAGGCCATTCCCTATAATAGGTCTTCAGTGTCCTCAGGATAAACTTCAAACCCCTTAACAAAACTTACTAGGCTCTTTAGAATATAGTTCCTGCCTATCATCTTCCCAAGAGTACATACAATCCAGCCATATGGAGCTACCCACAGTTCCCCAACCCTGGGGCATTTGAACAGACAGTTTCTTCTGTTTGAAAAATTTTTTCCTTATCACCTCCTCTCATCTTCACTTCATCCTTCAGGTATCAGGATAAATTCTACTTTCCCCAGATAGCTTTCCAATCACCAATTTTTCCTCTTTCTCTTAACAAATGTGGGTCTGATATCCTCCTGGGTATTCCTATAGTAACCTATTCTTACTTGGTATACAGCAATTATCATATCTATAGTGTAACTGTCTCTCTAACAGAATTATAAACTCCAAGAACACTTGGGTCATGCTTATCTTTTTCACCTACAAATGTGCCACAGTGTCCAATACATAAAGAATCTTCAATCTGTTGAATAAATGGATGAATCTCCAAAGAGAATGAGTTTAAGACTATTAAAATATTACTGTTAGATATTACTATATCTAATTACTAGTAGATAATGGTATATCAGATTCTATATAAAATTAATATTCTACATAAATATAAGTGTCTATTAGTTATTTCCCATCAAGTTATTCATTAAGAATGGTTTTTTCCTTAATTTTTTGATGTAACTTACTTTCAAATTCTACTAGAGCAGTATTTTAAAACTCCCATACTCCATGACATAAAAATCTCAAAAGATATTGTGTATAATCTTTTAAATAAAGAAACAATAATTAAATAAACTCAAATGAACAAATCAAAACACCAGCTACTGCTCTGACCTCTCTGATATATCATTTACCGCGTTTTAATCAGTACATCTGATTCACTGAATTGTGGATTCAGATCCAATGCTCTAATCATGTCATTTTAAAATAAGTGACCAAGTATGCTTACTTCGTTTTTATGAGACAGAAACATTCAAATATGTTTAAATTCCACAGCTGAAATGCTAAGAATAAGTAATTAGCCTAATAGTAATTGTTCTGACTTCATCATTAATTAACCACTCGAAATTTATTTGAGCTTGGCAACATTCAACTGACATTCTTCTATGTTCTCTTAAAAATTACTGAAACTTTCCACACACACACACAAAGGGTGTTCCAGGAAGCCTCTAGTTAGTAATTAGCACAAGTATGTAAGCACTTTACATACATTATTTCACCTGTCCAGAAATCCTGAGGTAGGTAATATTTTTATCCCACTTTTTATAGATGAGAAAACTGAGGCACAGAACTTAATTCTATTAGCACCTGGTCATATAACTAGAAATGGACAGATTGAGAACTTGAATATACTATACCATCTATTAGGATCAAGAGAAAAGTTTTGTTTTGTTCTATATTTTTTAAACCTAGTCATATGCGGAATTAGGTTTATAACAGGACAACAATCTCGGTGTTTGACAGACCAACTATTATGTAGTCCCGTCTATTCTACATTTTCCATTCTCCCACATTATAGATATTAGATATGCTGTAATTTTAATCCAGTTAATAATCTCCCACAATATATTAATCTTTAAAAAAATCTTAATTTCATTTCCAGTAATGCAGAGTCCCTGACAAGATGGCTGACTATTCTGTAGATGCCAGTTAAGACTAATGAAAAGGTCTAAATTGTCCAGGTTCGTACTACCTCTGCAGAAGCATCAATACAGATAGGCTTGTTGAATTTTGGGTTTTAGGACTCAGAAAAATGTTAAAAATCGATGTGCTATAGCGCAGTATCTTTTCTTTCTGAAATCTTGGAGTTAAGCTCTCAGGTACCCACCATCAAGTCCATTTCTAAAGGAATTAGAAATGATGGGTTGCAGCTTCTCAGGCACCAAAAAAGGAACAATCTCAGTTCATTCATCAAAAAATTTGTTTCAGCAGGTCTTTAGCACAGGTGTCAGGAGCTGTTACTCCCTGACCTTTACATTCAGTTACAAATTGCCTTCAGCAATTGCAAGAAAAAGATATTTAACTTTACTTCCTAATGTTATTACAATCAAGAGCAATAATTGAGAAGCAGACAGAGCTTTAAGAAAGGTTGCAGACTAAAGATAGTGTTCTAGGTAACCAAGCCTGACAGCAATGCCGTAGATAGTCCTGCAGTCCAACTACCTCTATTCCTGCCTGAGCACAGGTCACCCTTCCCTGATATAGATGAAGAAATTGATCATATACCTTGAGCTATTTCTTGCTTCAGTCAATTGTTCATATAGGACATATTTCCTTAAAATGATCAGACAAGCAGAGGAAATTAAGTTTTCAATTCTCACCCAGACCATTTTACTGTACTTCTTCAATATCACAAAAAGTCTGTGTTGCGGAAGCCATGTCTGTCTCTGTCTCTGTCTCTGTCTCTGTCTCTCTCTCTGTCTCTCTCTCTCTCCTCCTCCTCCTCCATACACACAGAAAATGGGTCTTTGGTATCAAAAGTTAGGATGAACACATAGTACATCACACATGTACACACAAATATACACAGAGGAAAATAGTTTCAACTTGGCTATATAGTGTGGCTGAAAAAGAAGTACTCTAATTCCAAAGTACTCTAATTCCATTACAGCCTCATTTTCCCCCATTCCTGGTAGAGATGATGATAAAGGCATAATAAAACTAGGTCTATGTTGCCAAAAAACAACTCAATTTGTCAAATAGCCAGTTTGACAAATTTACCAATTCACTCAAACTTATTTCTTTTTGACCATTTACATTGCTAACAGCTATCTGTATTGAATAAAATAGTTTTAAAGGGACTTTGATGCATGTAAGTTGACGAGTTCAAGGTTTTAGTTTACCTGGAATATTGTGCAATTCAGCACTATGGCCTACCAATACTATGTTCTATAATTTTAGCATTCTCTGGGCCAACAAATTTTGGGAATGAGAATTTATTTATTTTAAATCAAAGGACTATGGATGTCTTGAATACCCTAAAGTTTATAAATGATAGTACATGAGCAAAGTTTATTTCCTTCAACACATTTCTATCCAGTTAAATGCATTCTGTACTTCCCTTAATTCACACATTTGTTAACCAGTTCACTGAATAAGTTATGTTGCTTCTGTTTTAAGCAACTGAAAAGCATTCAGCATATGAAATATCAATGATAAATTTGGCAGTCAGCTGAGTTGGACTGATAAATCTATTGCAAGATATCTGGGGTGAAATTGCCATGAAAAAATTAAAATTAAGTTAAAACAACTAAATTAATACTTTCCACCAAAATTTTCAAAGGCTTTCTCACCTACTGTATTCTATGCAGCATGGTTTATGATAAACTTTATATGTCGTTAATACAAACACATTTCAGGCAGTTGATAATTTGGAAAAGTAGTCATTAGGCAAAATGACAAATCAGAGTATTTGAAAAATTTAACAAAATGGTTATTCAGTGAATTTATATTTCAACAAACTGATTTTAGAACTATCCATTCAGTGAATTGATCGCTCAGTACATTTTCTTTTGGTGGGGAGTAATTGGTTTTCAGATAATTGGCCTGCTTTCCAATATCACAGCATTTTAAAGTTAAAAAGTATTCAGATCATCTAGTGCAGGCTCTCATTTCACAGAGAATCCTAAAACCAATAAACCAAATGGATCCATTAGTATCAAAGTTGGCATTAGAATTTAGGACTCCCAATTTCCAGTCAAAAGTTCTTTCTAACAGACTATGGTTAATAAGAAAAGAAAGGAGGAAGGCACTCAAAAAGAAGTAGGAAGGCCTGCCAGAAGCTCAAAGTGCTTACCACACAAAGAAAGAAATACTCATATAACATGGAGAATGCAATCCTAAAATAAGAGGGTCTCTTAGACATTTCCAAGTTTCTTTCTCACATAAATGAATAAGGTACTGTTTCAGGGTATTTAACAAGATTTCAAGTGAGGCAAACTGTGTGCGTGTGTGTGTGTGTGTGTGTGTGTGTGTGTGTGTTTTGTAGATATCAACTGAAATGGTTCATTGGATTTTTTTGAATTTTTATATTCTACAGGGATTCTGGGCCATCTTGCCAAGTTGTTTTTTCCTCAGATACACAGAGTATCTTAGTGTTCCAAGCTTAGTGTTTTATTATTATATGGAGTATCTGAGTGTTTCCAGCTCAGAATTTCAGTATTACATCATCTCTGGACGCAATCTATAATGCACACAAACTGACTCTGTTTGCACTGAAATAAAGAGGCCCAAAAGACTAATTTCTAGTTTTCCTGGAAGGGGAAAAGCAAAATTCAACACCACAGTAATTGCAACCAAAATAAACAAGGAACAAATTCTGAATTTTCACTTGCAGCAAGTAATTTTGGGTTTGAGATAGAAACCTTTTAAATGTAATGGTTTGTGTAACAGCTTTTATAAGGTGCACTTTTTGCTGTCAAACAGCATGAAATGCTCATAAGGGTAATCAGTCTTAGATGGCAGGTTTACAAGCTTTCCACAACTTGTACTATTTATCCACGTTGAATTGTTTTGCAATTACCACTCTACATGTTATGTTCATGCTTTCTTTTAAAAAGATTTAATAACCACTTTGTATAAATGTAACTCTGAAACCAACCATGTTGCTTGATTTCTTTAATCATCTGATGCATACTATTGGTTTTCATTAGCTCACAAATTGTCCACACTAATTTACATAGAAGTAGTATTTGTACAATATTATATTAAAGCAAGGTAGAAGCAAACACTTCCCAATATGACTGACTCAGAAATTGTATTTTCTATGTAGCCTTTCTTATGAAGTCAATATATAATGATTTTCTTGCTGTATCATAACAATTAGCTAATATTTACATATTACATTCAAAACCACATGTAAATCTGGGCTAATTACTTCTAATGATTCTATGGAACCACTTTTCTTACAAACTAGATTTATAAGCATGGTGTTTTCTAAATGAAACTGAAAGGTTACATATGAAAATTCCATTCCTTGTAAGGTTTAGTGAATATAGAATAACAGATACTTTTCAATTAAAGACAGCAACAGAATTTTTTAAAAATATAGGCTAATGAATCAGTCCATCTTCCTCTCTTTCCATCTTTCTCTCCTGTCCCTCTCTCCGCCTCCCCATACCCCAATTACACAGACTTAGGCAGGCCTGTAGCTAAGCAGTAGCTCCACAGCAGCCCTCCAAATTGCTCCATATATAAGCTGAGTCAGCAATGCAGCCTCATTATATCAGTCATTTTCTTCTTTTGAAATTATTTTTGCACATCTTGACAACTAATTTTGACATTATCCATAAGATCTTACAGTCATACCATTTTGATTGTTATAGACAACAAAAATAACAGCTAAACAATTTTCAGTTCTTATATACAAGTCACATGGCCAAAATGTTCAGTGTCTCAAAACAAAGTTTGTGAAATCAGATCAACAGTGCTGAATATTCCTGGCTTGTACTTTCCAGACTACAGTGGAACCACTTTATAATAAGATCACTAAAGATCAACACTAATCGCACTGAATTATTTTACTTTATTTAACCAGGTTCAGAGAAACGTAGGCTCATAGACTCTAAGGTAGGACGGGACTTTGAGGTGACCTTGAGTCATGGTTTGTGCCATAACCTATTTCAATCTCCATAATAAAGCTCTACCATACCACTTAACAAGGATTACAGAATTTAACTCTTAATGTGACTCTAAGGTAACTCTATTTTTGTTTTTAAATACATAATTAGTAGTAGAAAGGCAAAAGAAGCAAAGGCTTCAAAATCAAAGATTTATTAATTCATTTGACTGCTTTTTCTTCTTGAGAGTACTCTAAACAAAAATATCATTTTCCTAAGGTAAATACAGTGAGTAAAAGGTCACAGAAAAAGATACAGAGGATGAAGCTGGCATTTCTGAAGCTTAACAGCTGCTGCTGTAAGCCAGTGAAACCTATGGGTCCCTGAGGTAGCTTCAGGAGATGCAATGCGGTTTCAGCAAAAGCTATCACCTGGCTAAAGAAACAAAACAAACAAACAAAAATATATATAGGAGGCAGTTCATTTTTTAAGCATGCCAATCCTATTGCAAAGAAGGAAACCTATGACTATCTTTGAATGTCCAGAAAGAAAATTACAAATTTCCTTTTTTTTTTTTTTTGAGTTGCAGTCTCACTCTGTCACCCAGACTGGAGTGCAGCAGCCACTCTCGGCCACTGCCGCCTCAACCTGCTGGGCTCCGGCGATCCTTCCGCCTCAGCCTTCCGAGTAGCCGGAATTACAAGCACGCGCTACCACGCCCGGCTGATTTTTTTATTTATTGTAGAGATGAGGTCTCGCCAAGTTGCCCAGGCAGGTCTCGAACCCGCGGGCTCAGGCAATCCACTCACCTCAGCCTTCCAAAGCACGGGATTACAGGCTAGGCCACCAAGCCCAGCTCAAATTTCTTAATTTTAAAAATTATTGATGATGGCAATTCTATTGGTAAAATAATTTTTCTTCCAAATTGAATATTAATGAAGCTATCACTAAAACCTATGTTTATTATTTAATGTAAGTTGAATTTAAAAAATCAATAAATATCAAGGATAGCAAAACTTTAAAATAATATTCTAATGTGTTTTATATTAATGAATCTAAAAATCACACTTCTTAAATTGGTTCTTAAAGCACAGGCTTTATATACATGAACATTTTCTCTATTCAACTAGAAAAACCCCAACACCTCCCTCCCACAAAAAAACCTTTCCTTGAGAAATACAAAGACGCTTACAAAATTTGTCATTTTATAAGCAACATCTAAATTTTTTCAGTTATAACCTTTTCTCCTACAGATGCTAGTTGCTCCATTTAACACAAATTTCCCAAATAGAAACATCTGCATCATCCTCAGAGAATATTAAAATATATGTTAAAGTATAATATACCAAATAGGACTCCTTAAATGTACTTAATTTACCTAATAAATTATTTTGTGAAATATTATGACTAAGACTCAACAGTAATTAACAATCACAATTTAGTTGGATATTATGTTCCTTCTCAAGAATAAATAAATTATTTTTATATGAGAGTTTATCATATTATAGTTTATTATTTACTTGAATTGCTCAGAAATGAACTCTTTTATTTTTAAATGACCTGCCTTCAGTATATAGATTATACTATTTTTCATGTTTTGGCTGAATTAAGTGAAAAAAAAAATCTAAAACTACTGAAGATACTAAACACAATTTCTTTGAAGACTTCATCCTTATTTCTCTCTCTTCTTGCTTTGAAGACAAGGAACAAATACTTCCTGAATGTGGAATTTAGCCTAACAGTTCGTTGCTTTAACACCTTCACAGTGAAGATAGTTGGAGAAAATATAAGCTCAGTTCTGTAGTACAGCAGTTCTCTTGGCAACTGTTAGTAAGGCTGCAAGTGAAAAGCCTTTTATGCTTTTTTGCATGATATCTCAGTGTGGGAGGATGAATACTAAGTAATACATCAGGAAAAGAAAAAGAAATAATGATACTCTCTACTTAGATAACATGAAGAATGGGAACACTAGTGTTGGGTGCCTAAAAGATTCTCCCAATAAATCAGGATTGTCATTTTCCTCGGTTACATCCATTTTTATAAAAATAGCTACCATGTATTGAACACTGATGACACATCTGCTACCAAACTTAATACTTTACCCTAATTCTCACAACAACCTTCTAAAATATGTGTTGTTCTCTACATTACTGAAATCAACACTGAGTTTTAGAAAGATCAAGTATTTTCCCAAAGTCTCACTAACTAGTAAAAAAACAAGGCGGGGTTCGGTGGCTCAGCCTGTAATCCCAGCACTTTGGGAGGCCAAGGCAAGTGGATTGCCTGAGCCTGCGGGTTCGAGACCAGCCTGCACAACTTGGCAAGACCTCACCTCTACAATAAATCAAAAATTAGCCAGGCATGATAGCGCAAGCCTATAGTTCTGGCTACTTGGAAGGCTGAGGCGGAAGGATCGCCTGAGCCCAGCAGGTCTATGCTGGGGTGGTTGTTACCATGCCACTGCACTCCAGCCTGGGCTACGGAGTGAGACTCTAACTCAAAAAACAAACAAACAAACAAACAAACAGCAAGATGCACACGAACCACATCTGACCATAAAATCTATGCTCTTTCCAAATTCTAGTCTGCTTATAATTTTTAAAAAATGTTTTTTGTATTTCCAGGTTAATAGAAAGTTTGAGCTTTATATTTGAAATATTCAACAGTCATGGCACTTTTAAGAGTAAAATCATGATCTTGAAAAATCAGTAAGAAATTTAAAAACACTATTAGATGCCTTTTGTTTTCATTATTCATATCAGTTGAAAGACCCAAAGATATATTTTCTGTTCTACCGAAAGAGCACATTGTGTAAGATACCACTAGCATTTTTAACAGGCACATTAATAGTTCCTTATCTATTTTAGAATAAAGCTAGCAAGACCTATATCCGCTATAAATTCAATAAAAATACTCTATCACCGAATACAAATCACTGCTGTCAGATGCTGGATGAGATCCCAAGATGAAGAACGCATTCCTTGACTTCCTCCTCTTCTCCCCTCTACCACGACTATTCCTCTAAAATACATCCTTGGCCTTCTGTGTTCTTCTCTGTACACACAGTTCCTGAAATATTTTGTAGATGACTTTCAAATCTATTGTCCCAGATCCTTCTCATGTGCCTAAATTCTAATCACATAATATAAACAGCCTCATTGCAAATGCAACACAATGAGATCCAAGATGATATTCCCTCTCGTACCATATCCGTAATAACCCCTCAAATCTCTCTTTGTATCAATTCCTTGAAGATAGAAAGTATTGTTTCTTAATGTCCCATCTGCTAAGCTTCCTGAAGCTTTATTTGCTCCTCAGACTCTGACCCTATTTGTTTTAATTACTATGATCACTCATAGTAACCGCATCTATGCTAATGATTTCTTCCCTAACATGTGCACAAAATATTTCAAGGTGTAATGTATTGACTAAAGTTTGAAAAGATAATTTACTGTGATAGTAAAATAAGAGCACTTATTTTATACAGGGGAGTCAGCCAATAACTTCCATAACCCTTACAGGGCAAGTTTTTTAAGTCCTGCCAAGCAATTTACTAGGTGCTCTATAAATTATTATACTATTTAATTTTGACAACAAAGATAGAAATCAAACAGTATATGAGCACATGGGACAATATCCTTATGAGGTATTATTACCTGTACTTCAGGCACGAAACACTAGAGTGGTTAAATAACTTGTCCAAGAGCAAATATTTAGCAAGTGACAGTGCTAGATAATTCAAATCCAGGTCTAGCTGACTTCAAGACCAGTATTCATTATATTATGCTATGTTGAACCTGTTTCTGCCATCTACTTAAGTCATTTTAACCTAAGCTTCAGTCTTCTCACCAAGAAAGATCAAGCATGTTATCAGTATGAGAGGAACAAGTCCATAGAAGGGCATCTGAAGTGAGGCATTCTCAAATATCACATATGAACACCCAATATGATTCCAGTATGGTCCTCCATCCCATTGCTCCAGCTGCTGTTGAGAATCATTGGCTTTCTTATACTATACCTTAAGCGACATGTTATTTGAAGGTACACTGTGATAAGTTAAAGCAGTCTATCGTGAACCAGATAGTAACGAATGAAAGAGTAAAACAAATAAGTAGAACAATAAGCTAGTAAATGACATAAAATGAATTTATAAAAATTAACTAATACAAAAGAAGGTAAGAAAAAGGAAAAGGGAACCAAAGAATAGAAAGGACAAACAAAATAACTGTCAACACAGCAGATTTAAACCCAATCATACCAATAATCACATAGAGCATAATTTAACATACCATTGAGGCAGCAGAGATTGTTAAACCATACAAAAAACAAAGCGCAAACTAAATTTTATTTACAAGAAATCTACTTTAAATATGACACAGAGAAGTTAAAAGGAAAATGATAGAAAATATACACCATACATCTACAAAGTAGATGTCAAAACAGGAAGTATTATCAAAAACAAGGAGGGTCATTTCATAATGACAAAGGAATCAACTCATAAAGAGAACTTAACAATCCTAAATGGTTATGCACCTATGATCAGAACTCTAAAATACATTTTAAAAAACCTGGTTGATTCGAAAAAGAAAAACTGTAAAACGCACTATCATAGATGGAGATTTTAATGCCCCCTTTCAATAACTGATATGACAAGTAGAAAATCAGTAAAGATATAAAAAATTTGGAAAGCACTACCAACAAAGTTGAGCTGACAATTATAGAACACTCCACCCAACAGAATATATATTCATCATTCTCAAGTACAAACACAAAACATTTAACAAGACAGACCATAGCTGACTACAAAACAAGTCTCAATAAATTTTAAGGGATTTAAATCTTATAAAGTTAATAAGTTGTGATCTCAATAGAATTAAATTAGAAATCAATAACAGATAAATATTTTAAAAAATCAAATACTTGGTAATTAAATAATATATTTCTAACTAACCTATGAGTCGAAGAAATAAAAAGAGAAATTACAAAATAATTTGAACTGAATAAAAATGAAAACATATAATTTATGAGATGCAAAACCTCCTCAATAAACATGAGTGAAGAAAAAAAAAAAGAAAAAGAAATAAATCAACACTTTCAAGTGAGCAAAATCAGGAATTAGGATTTTTGTTAAAAGATAATTAATTCATAAAATATTGGAACAGGGAGAATTCTAGATATCTTTCTAAAATTTGTAAACTCACAAAATTCACATAAGAAACAGTTCCAGAAAGAACATATGATTTGTTTAATAGGGTTTATAATAGCAAATGTTTTTAAATGAGCATTCTCTGCTGGTAGCAACATTATATAAATATGAGCTCTTTAAATGCCTATTTTCACCTAATAAAAGTAGTTATGGGTTTTACAAAACAGATGTGCACATGTTGGCCTGTATCTGATTAAGCATTTTGTGCTTTATATGTAAGTTTTCTTTCTTTCTTTTTTTTTTTAAACTTTTAAATTGTTTATTTTAAAGATGTGGGGTACAATTCAGGGTTAGGTATACAAATGTTCATTATGCAGGTACCCTATATATGTAAGTTTTCTACATTTACACACATAGCACAATGAATAAGAGTGCTGAACTGTATGTCCATGTTGCCTAAATTTATACCCTCGCTTTACCACAACTGAATAGCCATAATATTGGATAAGTTATTTAACTAGCAATGTCTTTGTTTTCTCAACTGCAAAATAGGAATAAGCCATAAAATAAGAAAACTTATCTCCTTATCTCTGATGATAAGAATTAAATCTATGGTTCACTGCCTTCTGTGGGCTTACAACAGTGACTGATGCATGGCAGCTCAATATATGACAACCATTACACATAGCATTAATTTGTAGTTACTTAAAGTTTATTATTCAAGATAGTGCCTTGAATTTTTCTAATTAGTTGACATCAATTTAAATAGGATATCATCACAGAATAAATAAGCTGCTTCCAATTCTTAAGAATTATGGGGGAAAAAAGGTTAGAACTTATTTAAAAGTCAATATTAAAACAAACTGGGGCAATCTCTTTTCAAAGCAAGAGACAATAATCCAATCCAAGAGATAGACCAACACACTTAAAAATATCACATATGAGATTACACAAAAGTTACATGTTAGTGCTGTCCTACTGCCATTGAACTAGAATTTATAGATTTGGATATTATGATTTTGAAAGACAGAACTTTTTTTTATAAATTTGTTTTAAATGGCTAAAAGGCAGCATTCAGCAGTATAGTACAGGAACAATTTCCATTTGGTATAAGAAAACAACAAAATAAATGTGGAACACATTTCACATTTTTTATTTTATGCAACTTCAATGCTTTCAACACTGCATACATTACTAAAAGCACAAAAATAGATGCTGTACTATCAAACTGTAAAGATTCTCAAATTGATATAATTATACTTTATAATTTCTTCAAAGTATCAAAAGGACAAGTTTTTTGTTTTTTCTTTAATTAAAATAATCTCATGGGTCTCTTATATGTTTGACAGAATAAGGTAAAACAAGTATATTTTTACTAAGTACCTAAAGAATGTCATAGTTTAATAAAAACTATTTGTACTACATGCTCTGTCTTTTTTATACTGAACCAAAGCCTTCCTATCTGGGCCAAATGAGCAGGCTCCTGAATCCATATGGTAATAAAATATCAAATAAGTCACTTACTATATTTCACTGTTTGAGAACTAAGTGGGTGATTGGATTTACTAGACCTTTGACAACAGACAGTCATCCTTCCCCTCTTCCTATCCCTAGGTATTTACAGGGGATTGGTTGCAGGACCCCCTGAGAATACAAAAATCCATGGAGACTCAAGTCCCTTATATAAAATGGAGTAGTATTTGCATATAAAATATGCACATCCTCCTATATACTTTAAGTCATCTCTAGATTACTCATAATACCTACTATAATATAAATTATATATAGATAGTTGTTACAATTTAACAATATAACATTGTATTCTTTATGTTATTCTTTGTATATTTATACATATTTATGACATGGAAAAGTTTGTTACATGTAGAACATGTCATGATTTTGTATTGTTTTTTATTTTTGGATATTTTCCATGCATGGTTGATTAATCCACAGACGTGGAACTCACAGATACAAAAGGCCACAACCTTTGTATTTGTAAAATCATCTCTCTTCTTCTCCTACCACACTCAAAATTATGAGGAAGTATATGTCATTATGGCACACGAAGGCAATAAGGGAGACTAGCTAGACAAGGCAGAAAGAGCATGGGAGCCCATAAGGCCACTCATTCCTGTGAACTGTCTCCCAACCTCTATCCATCCTTCAGTAAGCCAGCAGTAGATTAAAGTTCTCAGCATGTGTGCTGCCTGCTTCTAGATTTTTGCAATAAACTACACTAACTAGCAGCTTTCGCCATTTGGGAGAATGATGCAGGCCAAGAAAACACTCATTCACAGGTTGAGTACTAATGGGACATTCTATGGTTCACTGAGCCTAATGTCCCTATAGAGAGAGGACAGCAGAAATGTGAACACAGAAGCCCACAGCAAAATAAGCTAAGGTAGTTTTGAAGGCCAACTGCAGTCATCAAAATCATCATCATCAAATATTTAGCTACAGCTTTATCATTTACAAATTACCTTTACATATGTATTTTATTTGATCCTCACAACAGTCCTAAGAGATAATGTAGGTATTTTTATCAATAACTCTATTTCACCAGTGGAGAAACTGAAAAAGGTTAAGAGAGTTGTCTGAGATCACTTTAACAAGAAGGTGAGCAGGAACTTGACTTCCATCTTCCCCAAAACTAACTGCAGAATTCAGAGTCTTTCAGGCCTTCATCACTGTCTACTATATAGATAAAAGAAGAGCGGTAAATTAAAAAATGCAAGTTCCACATTAGACAAAGTCAGCAATTATTTCTGTAAACCACTGTATTTTTCCGTAACTGTCTTGATTCATCAGTACTTTTCCTTTCTTTAGTTCCTTACCACCATCCATTCCTGGTAGTTTTATTCAGATGTTCTAACATGTCAGAAACCATTTTGTTCACTTAAATCCCTTAGATCCTGATCTGCACAAAGATATCCTAGAGCCAAACTTGAAATGAGTAAGCATGGGTCCTTCTCATCTACAAAATGCTATGACTACATTAGAAACTAGCCTGACTAATAAAATTTGTGGAAATCTCAGATGAATATTTCTACTATGTGCATAAAAAACAAACTGGCAATGAATAATCAATATGGTATCTCCAGGCTGTGGACTGACTGTCCCCTGTAGCCTGGCCACACTCAGTGACTGAGCTGGAACAAATACTAAGGACAATAACCTAAGCCATAATAAACAGCAAAATGAAGCATTAATGAACCTTTGAAGAACTATCCGGATCATCACATTAGGTGTTTACAATATGATCTGAACCTGAAGCTTACAAGATCTTGAGAAGTGGGTCAAAACCAAGAGGAGGATTCTAATAACAGCAATGGAGATGAAACCTCTACTCATCAAATGCAATTGTTAGCTTACTTTTCAAGAGCTGAATATCCTCCTTTCATCTAAAATTTAAAATATACTTTAATATGGAAAAAGAGAAACATTCAATTCACCAAACACCCAACTCCATAAAGATAACTGTGGTTAACATTTTCTAGTCTATCTTATGAAAATATATGACAGAAAGGGTGTGCACTTTTAAAGCAAACACTATCTAATCCTTATTGTATGGAATGGCAGCAGATTAAAACTCAGCATTCTAAGTCCTTCACCTATATGAGTTCATTTGGTCCTCTCATTAACTCAATGACATGTATTACACTATTATCTCTATTTACACATGGAGAAACCAAGGCAACTTGTTTGTTGTACCTTTAGGCAGAGCTGCTGAATGACACAGACCAAATACAAAAAGTAAACCCTGATAGAGTAACAATGGCTTCCTTTCACATCTCCTCCAATATATTTTCTCTTTACCTGTTTCTCTGCTCTTCTAACTCTAAAACAATGGCATCTGAGTCAGCCCATCACAAACCTAACTCTAACAAATGACTTCAGTCCATCAACAGGATGTATAGTGCTGCTGATACGTAACTATTCACACTGGCACCAAAGTCATGCTTTTCTATATTTTCTTGGGGAACATCACAGTGTTATAAATGACTCTCCTGGAAGTTAAAAAAAATGATAAGGAAGCATTTGCATAAGGAGGCCTGATTTGTTCTTGAGAGTAGAAAAAGTGCGTAAAAGCACAGGAACAGTCCTAGAAAGGACCATAAGACAGAAGGATGGAGAATAAAACTCGACCCATGGGATATAACTCAGCTGAAAACTCTTTGGCCAAATTCTCCCTGGCACATGTACCATTGACCACCATCCCTCTCATCTGAGAGGAAGACTGTTCTTGTTTCATCCCAGCAGGGCTGACTCCAAAGTCAACACTGGCTTTGCTGTACATTGCCAAACTGATCCTAAAACAAACAAGGGCTTTATGTTGCTGTTGATGGTGATGTTAGTGGCAGAGGTTCACGTGTGTGTATATAATTTAAAAGATGACCTAAAGTCAAAGACAGAAATGCAGTGGCTATTCTGCTCCAGCATGGACTGGATCTGAACAACCCTATAGGATTATGTGGCTCAAGCCTGTAATCTCAGCACTTTGGAAGGCAGAGGCAAGAGGATTACCTGAGCCCAAAGATTCAAGATCAGCCTAGGTAACATGGTGAGACCTCATCTCTACAATAAATCAAAAAATTATCCGGAAGTGGTGGTACGCACCTATAGTTCCAGCTACCTGGAAGGCTGAGGTGGAAGGACCACCTGAGTCCAGCAGGTTGAGGCTGAAGTGGCGATGAGCGTGCCAGTGCACTCCAGCCTGGGTGACAGAGTGAGACTCCAACCCAAAAAATAAATAAATAAAATAAAATAGAAATAAATTTTGAATTGTTAGCAAAGGAGAAACCTACCTGCCTTATCAAAAAGAACTCTTCCCCACCCTTTGATGCTACTAAGAATAAAAAATCTTCTAAGTGATGTATAGGCCAAATTCAACAACTTGTATCACTCATTATACTAGTTAAGAAGATTCCATAATTAGTCACACTTAGAATTTTATGGCTTTGCTTATGGTAAATAATACATATTACAGAGTGGAGATTGGGTATTCAAGAAATAAGGAGACACTCAATACCTACCTATCTACTATATATAAGAGACATTGCAGGTGAGAAAGTTTTGTAAAAATGAATGGCTTTAAAAAGAGAAATGTACTCCGAAAATGTGATTTCTGTATGATTGCAATATGATATTGACTAGTCTGTCACAATAGGGTTATACTTTGAAAAATAAATTAAAAATAAAATGACTAAAAATAATACTTTTGTCAAAAAATAAAGTTTTGCAAGAAAACTGACAACCGAGAGGATAAAAGATGAAAACAGAAGTTGTTTCCTTAGTGTAGAACTACACTACAGCACAGGCAAACTAAATGTAGACTCTAGATGACTACAGACTGCTTTCCTAACACCAACTTAACACTATCTAAACATGTGCCAAGTATTCTATTCAACTTTAAAACAACGAGTGGATATGGACACACTGGTGCTCTTATATACTGATGGTGGTAATGTAAAATGGTACAACTACTTCAGAAAGCACTCTGGAAGTGCTTCTCAAATTAAACATTTAGTGACCATATGACCCAGTATCCAACTCCTAAGTAGTGGTCCTGGAAAAATGAAAATATTTTTTATGAGCAAACATGTGCAAATGTTCATAGCAGCTTTGTTCATCAAAGCTAAAACTGAAAACAACTAAATATCCATCAACAGGTGAATGGATAAATTGTGGTATACTTGTAAAGTGGAATACTAATAAGGAATAAAAGAAAACTATTCATACACTTAACAACATGAATGAATCTATACAACATTATTCTGAGCAAAAAAAAAAACAGACACAAAAGAGCACATAATGTATGACTCCATTTATATGAAATTCTACAACATAGAATTTGTCTGGGGCTGGAGATTGATACAAGGGAGCATTGGGGAGTATGAAAATGTTCTACAAATTGAGCCCAGTCACCATGTCTCATGCCTGTAATCTAAACACTTTGGGAAACTGAGGCACAAGGATCCCTTGAGGCCAGGAATTTGAGATCAGCCTGGACAACACGTCCCTGTTGTCCCTGTCTCTGCAAAAAACACAAAAATTAGCCAATTGTGGTAGATGCACACCTGTAGGCCCAGTTACTCAGGAGACTAAAGTGGAAGGAAAGATTGAGCCCAGGAGTTTAAGACTGCAGTGAGCTATGAATGCACCACTACACTTCAGCCTGGGAAACAGAGCATGATCTTGTCTCTAAAAAAAAAAAAAAAATCCTACAACTTGATTGTGGTGGTAATTATATAGATATAAATTGTAAAATCTCAACTGAACATTTTTTTAAAAGATATATTTTATGTGTTGTGTATTTTATAATATGTATACCTCAACTAAGGTGATTTTTTTTAAAAAAAGAACAACAAAATCTTGGAAGTAACATTTAGAATAAGGAAAAAAATTCTATACTATATTTACTGTACTGCTCAGATTATATTAAGGGAAAGAAAATTAAGGGGAGGGCAAGTTTAAAGGTGAGTAATTCTGTTAATAGAATCATATATAAGAAATGCTTGAATGTTTAGTCTGGTGACAAGAAGATGAAATGGTGACAGATAATTGCCTTCACACATGTAAAGAGCTACCCTCTACGCAGTGATCCCCAACCTTTTTGGCATCAGAGACTGGTATTGTAGAAGATAATTTTTCCATGGATGGGGGGATGAGAAGTGGGACATCATCAGGCATTAGATTCTCATAAAGAGCATGCCATCTAGATCTATCACATGCACAGTTCACAACACGGTTCCTGCTCCTGTGAGATCTAATAGGACATCTCAGGCTCGCCTCCTGTTGTGTGGCCCGGCCCTAACAGGTTGCGAACTGTTAGCAGTCCGCGGCCCAGGGGGCTGGGGACCCCTGCTTTAAGGGGAAGAAACAGACTTCCACTGGGTGGAAGTTACATTATACATACAAATTATGTTCTTAATATATAGAAAGACAATAATGATTCTAATTAGAGCTGAAATAAAAAATCAAATCACACTTGTTGAATGTTTGCTATCTCCCAGACACAATGGAAGGTGAGCTTTCTAATGAAGTAGTTACTGAGTTCTCACTGCCAAACTCTTCCTGTCAGGCTTACTAGAAAGGGGATTAGACAGGGTGATGAATTAGATACCTTTTTAGAGTATATTTTATTCCTGTTATAAAATTTGAAGTCCAGTTATTGAACTTTATAGTTGCTGCTAATACCATTCCTTTCATATTTTGGCGTTAAATAAATATTTTTATCAATATTGTACTTTATTTTTTAAAACACATTATTGTTTATCCAATATATATCCAATACAGAGTTATTGTTTGGTATAAATATAATTGTTTGGTATAATATATCCGATACAGAGTTATTGTTTGGTATAAACTGCCTAATAGTAAAATTCTACTTTATTGGACAATAAGCTATACTTTAGAATGATTCACTTTCTGATGAAATTTCAAGTACTATGTAACAAACTAAAAAGAAAATCTTTGACACAGAAAAATACATTTTTGTGTTTCTGATAAGGTAAAATGTTTGCCTAGGACATTAGGGCTTTTTCTATTGTTCAGGAGAAAGCAGTTCCCTAACAGTAGGCATGAATGAGAAAAACAAACACATAGACTACATAAAGGATAATGGCATATGTAATGGATATTAATCACTTCCCACCACATTAACTCTCCACTTTTCTTTTCCTGGAAGCCAGGACTTTCATTTGGGAGTACTAGGGTTCCAAATCAATTTTACCCTTGTATCCTGGGATGAAACATACCATCCAGAATACAACAGTTCTGAGGTGGAAATATGATCTACACTAGTTGAATCAGAATAAACATCCAGACTTTTGTTAGAAATACTGAGACAAATACTTTTTCCCAGTGGAGTTAAATAGGGAAATAAGAAGCCTTAGAAGCTAATAAAAGCCATATCAAGAGCACCAGAATAAAGCCAACACAGGAAGGCAGGAAAAAAAAATAAAACTCACTAAGCTGCTGGATCATTCTCAAAGTAGCCCTATCTTTGGACTTTGAGTTACATGAGCTAATGTCTTTTGCTCGTGACTTCAATCCATGAGTAACTTTTTTTTTTTTTTGCTTTCTTATTGTTATTTACTACTTGTAACAAAAACTTCAAGCAAAGGAAAACAGACTAGACTGTACAGGATGCCAATAAGACTTTAAAACTGGTATCCAAATTTATAGTAAAATCTATAGCTTAAAGTAATTCTAGTGTTAATACTAACATAATCTAAATTCCCATTCATTGAGCACTTTTTATGTGTCCTATGTTAATAACTTTCATGAACCCTTATTTTAAAACTTGTAAACGTTTTTAGATCAAATTCAACTACCTGTTCCACATCAGCCCAGATGCAAAGGGTCTGAGCTATAATTCTTGAATTGGTGCAGTGATAACAAGAAAGTGCCATATCTATTCCCAATTTACCACAGTCAGCTACAAATTGGGTCAAAGAACCATCTAGTTCTGAATTTCAGGTGGTTAGCTCTAAAAGGATGAGGGAAATGTGAACAACATATAGGTAGCCTGTGCTCCACAACGTTTCCCCCTATCATTCTTAGACCTTGCTCCAGGTCTCAAGGTTTCAGAGCCCAGAGGATACAAACACAGAACTTCAAAGAACCAGATGACAAAGTTAGCAGATGGCAAAACTGCTAAGTAAAGTTGCTATTACAAATAAATTAATGTGACTCATCATTTGAACTATTTGTCAAGAACCATGGAAAAAATCATAATTAACTACTGGTAAGAAAAGACTTAATTGGTCTCACTTACCACTTTGGGATTTTGAGAACCATTGCAGATTCCAGTCTATATTCCTCTGATAAAAAGCTCTGAATAAAGAAGAAATAGGAGGCTGTCTTTGGTAAACTTCAGGTGCAAATCACTTCAATTTCATTTTGTCCAAATATCACTTGAATGAGAAAACAATTTTAAATGCCCATAGTTATCTGTGAAAATTTTTAGCAGAGCATTATCCTCCCAAATAGAGGAAGAAGAATGATATCAACAGTTCAGTTGCTCTAACATGTAACTGACTCTCCTATTAATTGAAAAAGAAATTATGCATTCAGACTTAACACAGAAATAGAAAGCATAGAAGACTTTCATGTTCTACAATTCTATAAATATTTCTTCATCTATAACTGGCATATCTCTAAAAATACATACGCGCGCGCGCATACACACACACACACACACACATACACATAATACATACAGACTAAATTCATGAGGTTTTTCTAACAGAAAAGATAATATAAGTCTCAATTTAAGATAAAAACTTTAAATAGAAATCAGTTTAGGGCTTGTATTAAAAGGAAATATGTCTTAATAGAAATTTGTGAATGTTTTTATATTTTCCTACTGCTTGGCAAAAACAAACAAAATAATATAAAAGACTCAAAAAGTGATCATAGCAAATTTGTAGTACACTCAGATTTTTTCCTTTAGATCAAACAATCAACCCAATTTTTAATCTGGAATTTCTGAAAAAGCTACGTCAAAACTTGCGGAAGAAATGTTCTGAGTTGTGGCAAAGAAGTGACTGGTTCTTCCACCATGACAACTGCACCTGCCCACACCAAGCTGAGTATTCAGCAGATTTGACCAAAAATGGCATAATCCCTGTGCACTACCCTCGCTATTCACCCCAAGTGACTTTGTTTTTTCCCCAGATTAAAAAAGTCCTCAAAGGGAAACATTTTGCTGATGTGGAAGAGGTCAAACAAAAAACAGCAGAAGCACTTTAAAAAAAAAAAGGCATCAAAATTGACAAGTTCAAACTGTTCTGAGCAATGGAAAAAGTGTCTCAATAAGTGTACCGCATCAAACATAGAGTACTTTGAAGGTGACTCTAGTTTAAACATGTAAGATTACATGATTTTTTATAAGTAAATTCTGGGGTTTGGGGGTCCTTCCCTTGTATATGATCATATATATTCTTTCTAATGAGTCTGCATTACTTTCACAACCTGAAAGACAAAGTTCTTTATTTTACATGAACCCATACATGCAGAAAGACCTTATGATTCAATATTTTTAAATGTATAAAACAGCCCTATCTTCCCTGTACCATATCCTACTCCATATGGAACAAAGTTAATTGCTTCTTCCTGAATAGTAGTAGGAATACTTAGAACCCTTGGGCAACCCCCTCAGCCCCTCTCCCACTGTGGAAGACTTTTTGTCTTCTCAATAAATCCTGTTTTCTCAAAAACAAACAAACAAACAAAAAACCCTTAATAGTTTCCTCATCACAACTGAAATGAGTTGGATATTCCAACGGTTTAATGTGATACATTATAGTCTATTCATACTGCTTAGGGTTTGCTGAGCTTATTGTGTGTGTAAGTTGATGTTTCATTGACCAAAAATGTAAAATTTTCAGTGATTCTTTTTATGATTAGTACTTTTCATGTCTCTTTTTTATGCTCTTCTCCTCTGACACTCCAATTATATGTATGTTAGACTATTAGATGTTGTACCTTAGGTACCTGAATATCTGCTCATTTTTCTTCAATCTTTTCTCTGTAGGTTCTTCAGATGGAATATATACTTATGGACATGCATCAAGTTGATTTTCTTAGGATCATATTGCCAATAAAATTTTAATTATAGTTATTGTTCTTTTCAGTTCTAGAATTTCCATTTAGCTCTATTTTATACATAATACAATTTATTTAAAAACAAAACAGAAAACACATCAGTGAATTATTTTGGAATCATTTATTTTTGTAATACACCATTGCACTGGATTTGCTCATATTTTATTCAGGAATTTTACACTATGTTTGTGATCAAATTTTTTAAGCACAAAAGAGAGTTTATTGGCTCATTTATAACAGCAAAATATAGTTGTGATTTTATCTATATATATAAATGATAGTGATTTATTTTCTTTTTTAATTGACAAATAATTGTACATATTCATTGAGTACCTAGTGATGTTTCTGAGTACCTAGTGATGTTTCAATACATATAATTTTCAGAGTAATTAGTCTTTCATCATGTCAAGAAATTATCATTTCTTTGTGCTGGGAACTTTCAATATCCTCCTTCTACCTACCTGAAATGATAGATTATTGTTAACTATAGTCATCCTCCAGTGGTATACTAGTAGTTTCCATTTCTCTGCCATGATTTCTAACCTGTTCACTCATTAAGACTACAGTATGCATACATAAGCCTTCGTCAGCTAAATCCAACATGTAGGTTATCTTAAGGTCTGTTTCTATTGACTTTATTTTCTTTTCACTATTGCTCATATTTTTTCCTGTTTGTGCATGTCTAGTAATTTCTTACTAAATGTTGAACACGATACATAAATATAGAGAACTTGGATTCTGCTATGATCTTCTGAATAATGGTAATCTTTTTTCCTAGACAGTACAACTACTGTCTGAACACTCTTAATTTGTTTATGCTTTATTAGGATGAATTTGAGGAAAGACCAAGGTTTTTCTCAAACTCCTTTATTTGGCAGAATCAATCATCTACATATTCCCAGCAGATTTGTTTGAGATCTAGTTTAAACATGTTACAGTAGATATAGAGTATACCTTACTCTAGGATGTGGTCCTTACTCCTATGTTATGGACTTTCTGTTTCTCAGCTAGATGTATGCCTATGATGTTAAAAATGTCTCCTTGTTGTACTTGAAAGAGAGCTCCAATGACTACCAGAAACCATTAACATGTTTTCCATTCTTAGATCTCTAGCAGAAACTCTCTGATATGCCACAGAGTCTCACTTGTGACATGTGCAGTCTATCCCTCAGCTAAGGACTTCTGGGGATCCCACACAGAATTCTGGACCCCCATATCTGTGCAGCTCTCAAGTTTCTGGTACCCTGCTCCAGAGCCCAGCTGCTTTAAAGGTCTTAAACTCCAATCTCTGGCTTCTCAACTTAGAGACATCACTGTTTCTGTTGGACTCCAAGTCCCTGTCATCATCAAGAATTTTTGCCTAGGCAGAGCCCAAGTAAATGTGTGGTTCTTCTAGTGAATTTGCCTTCTCTCAGTGATCACAGTCTTGTACTACTTGTTGTCCAATACCTGAAAATAGCTGCTTCATATATTTTGTTCAGTTTTATCATTGCTTATGGCAGAAGGATTAATCTAGTACCAGTTGCTCCATCAAGGCAAGGAGCAGAAGCTCTTGTGCACACTATTTTCAACTGTTCTTGTCCTTTCTTGCTCTCTCAATTTATATTTCTCCTCTTCTTTACCTATCCCCAATTTGTATAATTTATGAGCCTGAATTAAATGCATATATAGTACTTCTTAGAACTTTAAGATCCTAAAATGATAATGGAACACTTTGAAAGAAATAACATTATCACAAGTTTTGTAGACTTTTTGAAGTTTAAACACAAATATTTTTAATTTATGTATATATTTATATTTATATTTTTTGAGTTCGAGTCTCACTCTGTCGCCCAGGCTGGAGGGCAATGGCATGCTCACGGCCACCGCAGCCTTGACCTGCTGTGCTCAGGCGATCCTTCCATCTCAGCCACCCTAGTAGCTAGAACTACAGGCACGCACTATCATGCCTGGCTAATTTTTTTATTTATTGTAGAGACAAGGTCTCCCCAAGTTGCCCAGGCTAGTCTCAAACCCCTGGGATCAGGTAATCCTCTTGCTTCAGCCTCTCAAAGTGCTAGTATTACAGGCTTGAGCCACCATGCCTGGCTTAAATTTATTTTTTAAAGTCTTTCCCTCATACTTATTTTTCTTTTTCATGAAAAAAAGTAGTGCAAGCATACTATCACCTATACCCTCCTATCATACTACCCTTCATATTCCTTCATCTGTTAAAATGTTTGCTTATTTTTATTTAAATGAAAATAAAAAGAATAGAAAATTCAGAAGACCTCAAATTATCAGAATTTTCCACATTTCTCAATTTTAGAAGTTGGTCTGACCTCATTAGCATACAATCATCAGAGGTATAAAGGTCTTCCTAGCCATATTTAAAGACTGTAGGAATATCTAATTGTTTCCAGACAGACCACAAGAGATTTAAATAAGAAATCAAAGTAAACATCATAAAGTTTAAAAAAGTTTTAAACATTTACATGAAATGGGTATTCCCATGAATGAAGCATATTTTTGAAAAGCATGGATTTCTCAACTGATGCTCACTCAAACAAATGCTTAGAAATAGACAGACCTAACTTATACCCGTTAGGTACAGTGCCTAGAGTCCATAATACTTTTAAGTGCCCACAAAAATATTTTAATCTCTTTTAAAATCAGAAAAATATCTGAAAATTTAGGTAAAATAAATTTTTAAATATATAATCTTTATATCTACCAATTCCATTGTAAAATATGTGTGTGTGTGTGTGTGTGTGTGTGTGCGCGTGTGTGTGTAGAAAAACATAAACTGACAACTGTTTCCAGATTTGCTAGGAACCTCAATCTCATAGAACCTACCAATGTCTGATTCGAAGGTGTGAGACAGGTATTTTTCCACGGGACTAGATAAGGCATTCTCCCCTCTAGGTTCTCAGAGATGCTAAACTCACCCTAACCCATTTCCCTCTGATCTTTTGCCTTTTATTTGGGAAAGCTAATAATTGGAAGATCCTAGGCAATAGTACTCTGCCTAGATAGACATGTCCATGGCTTCTTTTTAGTTACCATGTAGTAGATTTTATCTTCATGGCTGTTACATATCTACTTTAAATTTGCTTTCATCAATAAAGAGGTAGATTTGATATCTCTTCCTATTTCAAAGCCTTCAGTCTCTTTGAAGCAGTCCACAAGTAATAAGTTCCAGTCTAAGAAGTTGCTTCCAACCCACAGCCCATTTGCAAAGCCAAGATAATAATCATATAAGAACTCATACATTTTTCAAACCTTAGCTAACTTAAGTTACCAAATTCACTGACTTTCTGAGATTCTCTTAATCATTTATCATTCATAACTGCTCAAGCAATTGATTATTGTATTTAAATCACCAGTTTCATAACAGAACTACTCCATGTATTCAAAGTGACCAACATAATTTTAAATAAAAGGACATTTAAGAGACTACAATGATTTTTCAATGACACTCACATTTAAAAAAATACTTGGGATACTTAAAAGCAGTGTTCTGGATTAAAGCTTGAAATGAAAGACAGATAGTGTGCTAAAATCTAACCATGAATTTCCTTAAATCCTTGGTTTCAGTGAATTTTAATCAGCTTAATTAGAAGGCTTAGATTATAGCTAGTTCCAGTTCCACTACTGTTGTATTCATTGGCAATACACTTTTGCCTTAAAATTAACATAGGTTTCCTCAAAAATAAGACAGACATATAAACATAGACCCTGGAAATCTCCAAAATACCGTTACCATCAAATGAACAACTGTGTCTCAAAAGCACTTGGTAAATTTTTTAAAATAAATAAGTTTATACTATTCTTATTCTATTATTTCATCACGACAACAATATTCTTAAATCACATGTTCTCACTCATATAGTAGACCAGGATCATCCAATGTATTACTGTAAGAAAATGACTGACAGTGGTAGGAAACTATGGGGGGGGGTAGGGTGATGGGATTAATGGTAGTAAATATCTGTCTGGGGATGGGAAGATACCTCTTATCAACAAGGGTGGCTGAACGAAGCATATTTGTATACCTAACCCTTAACTGTACCCCACAATATCATAATAAAAAATATTGAATAAAAAAAAAAAAAGAAAGAAAGTGAGGGAGAGGGAGGTACCAGGGATGACTCCTAAGTTTCTTGCTTGTGCAGTTGGATGGGAGCCCGGGGGGGGGGGGGACGGGGGGTATGACTTTAACTAAGGGAATTCTGAAAAAGGAATATGTGTTATTTTGGTGAGAGAGTAAAGTAAATGTGGCTTAATACATTTTGAGTTTAAGTTACTTTTGAGAATAGATTTTTCTAGACTAAAAGGAAGGTTTCTGCTGGAAAGAAAAACCTGGGAATCTTTAGCTATGTATATTGTATTTATAGTCATGGAAATTGGTGTAATAATCTGAAAAGAAAGGCTGAAGACAGAGAAGGGAAAGGGACCCAGACTGAAGTCCAAGAAAGCTCAAATTGAATGGCTGGGGATGAACCGATGACATAGCAAAGAACACTTAGAAGACCTGGCGAGAAACAGGATGTAGGATGGCAGACACCAGCATCAGGGTCCTTTAAAATGAAGGGAGAATCAGGTGTGGTGGCTCATGCCTGTCATCCCAGCACTTTGGGAAGTAGAGGCAAGAGGATTGCCTGAGCCCAGGAGTTTGAGATTAGCCCGGGCAGCCTGGGGGAGACCTTGTCTTTACAATTAAAAAAAATTAGCCAGGTGTGGTGGCACACACCTGTAGGTCCAGTACTTGGAAGGCTGAGATGGAAGGATCGCTTGAGCCCTGGAGGATGAGGCTGTGGTAGCTGTGAGCATGCCACTGCACTCCAACCTGGGCGACAAAGTAAGACTCTGACTCAAATAAATAAATAAATAAATAAATAAATAAAGTGAATGAATGAATGAATGGAGAGAGGGAGAAGTAAACTGTGTTGACTGCTGATGAGAAGCCCAGTGAAATGAGAATTTGAAAAATGACCATTATAGTTAGCAACACAGGAAGTATTAATGACCATAGCAAGAACTATTTGGATAGGATGGGAAATGAATAGTCTTTGAAATGGAGGTAAGGAATAGAGGCTTCAACTCTGCAGGTATTTCAAGCAGTTCACCTGGGAAGGTAGAACCTAGAGAAGGCGGTGATATGTAGGATTCAGAGGGTTTTTTGTTTGTTTAGTTTGGAGAGATCCAAGTGTATGCATGTTGGATGGGAAGGACCTAGAAAATAAAGAAAGATTGACTATTTAGAAGAGAAAGGAGATAATTAGTATGGCTGGCAAGAATACAGGTAGAGATGGGATTCAATAAAGAAAGATTATGGCTTCTAATTTAAGAGTTCTTTCTTACTGGGCTTTGCATGTGTTTTCTTGGAAGTACTTGCAAGAGTGAATGTTGGAGATTCTTAAACATCAGCAGTCATTGCTTATTCTTCATTTACTGTCTTCGAATTATTGTAGGGAAGGATTTGTGCAATATGTCAGGATCATTAAGGACTCTAATGAAAAATCTGGGGTGTACCTTTAAAAAGTAGCAGAATAGGAATTTAAAATGTTGGATTTTTAGGAAAGGAAATTGCTAATGGATATTACATGTAAGGCATTGACATATGACTGCTGGAGCTGGTAATCTAAAAATGATCAATCATATAGGAGGAGCCTGGGTTTTAACCTCAATATTTCTTCTTGCTGCCTGTTACACCAAAAAGAACTTAATTTTGGGGGGAAACAGTCGTGTTAGTAGATCATGTTTTTTTGGAGTTTTTTTTTTTTTAACTAGGTAGGGTTTGCTTCCTTGTTTGTTTTTGTAGTACAGAATCGTTTAATATATACCAGTTAAACCTTGACAGCTATTTGAAATATATAAGTCTGCATTGGCATTCTTAAAATACCTAAAATTTAAAGTGAGAAATTAGATGGACATAATTTAAAATTAATAGTATAAGTTTTTAAAACCTAACAGCCTATTTCCATAAAAGACATTACTTTAAAATATCTGAATTATGTTTTTGTGGTCTTCATAAAAGCTGACAAAATCATGTGCAGTGTATTTCCCTTTAAGATAGACATTTAGTGCATGTTTTTAAATGCACCTTGGGAAATTCTGTGTGGGTATAGAGCAGAGTATTCACTATTTTTCTCGTTTTATCACATTGTTATTTGTAGTTATTTTTAAGTTCTGTGGCTTGTCTCTTCTCTCTCACACTCGTGCACATACACATCATGGAAGGATTTTCATTTGTAGCAACAAACTCACTAATCTCACTGTTTAAACAATCAGAATAGACAAGGTTTGAAAGGGATTACACACTAGTAAATTATAATTATGTTTTTCAGGGGGAATGGATGTTGTGTTTTCCATATTTCAAAGTTTTTTGGATGAATCAGCTTCTGGATGGTGTTTCTTTGCTTTGGAAAATTCAATATATGGTATAATGTTAAGAAAATCATCTTTTACTATTTACCGATGGCAAGGGATTTTTATTCCAGTTAAGGTAAACATTTATTTTACAGCACACAAAAATAAAATGTACAGATAAATTTTGGATGCTTTGTAAATTTCTGTTATTCTTATTCCTCATTTTGTAGGATTTAAATATAGAAAATCCTAAAACTTGTGAGACCTTTAATATTGGTTTTTCCCCCTACTTTGTGATTACTCATGAAGAAAGACATGAAGAAAAGCCTTCTGTTAACAGGGTGTATACATTCACATCTGGATTTAAATTACTCCTGGTAAAAAATTTTTCATTTTTAGTACATTGCTTGACTTAAAAGAAATTAAGATGTGTAAGATTGATTTAAATGGAATATAATGCATTCTCCTTGTTACTGTGAAAAAGGACTTTTTGTAAGTTGATATACATTTTAGCAAGGTTCTTAATCCAGGGATATTTGTGTTCTTTTTGAAATGACATTTAGGTATGCATATCTTGGGATCAGAAATTTTTACGTTTCAAACTTCAAATAGTAACTCATACTAATAGTGTATTCAATGTCTCTCTTAGTAAAAGACTCTAAGTTTTTATTCTGACTCTTCTGTCTCCCTTGCAGGTACAAACAATCATTATTTCGGAGAGTTCCCAAGTAAAATATTTTACTTCAGATAGTCAAGATTATATAATTGTTGCAAGTCAGAGAGATGATTCCGAATTAACTCAGGTTTGATTCTTTTAAAAGGAAGTTTTTTCCTTTTTATACTATAATTGAAATTTATCAAAGATACAGTCTGTAGGTTTAGTATAAAAGAAAACCATAATTTGATTGTAATAAAGTAGAATGTAAACATTGATGTTGCAGTTCATTTCTAAACAACAGAGTTATAAAAATTGTATTGTCTTCAAGAGCCAAAGCAAATGTAATTATAAATGTGAACATTTAATTAGAATTTAATTAAATTGGGAAACATTATGAAGGAAAATCACACAATCAGACACATGACATTACCAAAAACTTCAGATTAGTCTTGTACTCGGCGTCAACCCAGAAATCCTACATTTCTGTAGTCAACTAGATCTTGTCATCCCAGTCACGCTTACTTGATCATTTATGTCACTCCTCAAACTTCTGTACATGTGTCCTTCCCATCTCCTCGTTTTCAGCTAACAACCTTGTTGAAATGACAGCTACCAGGACAGAGATAACTCATCTTCCCAGCACCAAATTCAGAAACCCACTTGAAACCCAGTGTGAGGAAGTGTCCCCTCCGTGAAAGCCAGGCCACTCACGTAGGGACCACTCTTGCCTTTGCAAGATTTAGTTATTCCTCCTATCTCTGGCATTTCTTCCTCTATTGGGTTATTACAGTCCACATAAGTGTTATGGGATCACCTCGCTTAAGAAGAAATTCCTTCTCTGATCTTGTTGTCTTCTCATTGCTGCTTCGTGTCTTTTCTCTTCTCTATTGTGAGGCATTCTGAGTTACCTAGTCCTGTCTTCACTTCCTCATGCTCACAGATGGCAACTGGGCTGTCAAATCCAGTGACTGTTTCTCTATCACTGTCATGTATCCCATCAGCACTTGGCAGTCACCTCAGCCTCTTGCTTTCTAATACACCATATAGATTGTGTGTGTGTGTGTGTGTGTGTGTGTGTGTATGTGTGTGTGAGAGAGAGAGAGAGAGAGAGAGAGATTCTTCTCTGTTTCTGTTGCCAATTCCTCCTCCCTTTTCTGAACTTAGACAGCTTGGCATTTTCTGGAAGGATTCACTTTTAGTTCACATTTCTTTTTTCTTTCTTTTCATTCACTCTGGGTAATTTTGTCCATTCTGTGGCTTTAAATATCAGCCACAGGCTAATGTCTTTCAAATTATATCTTAGCCTTTCCTCTAACTGCTGTTGACATGCCCACTTAAATATATTTTAGGTATACAATATTTAATATATCTCAATCAGAACTTTTGCTTTTCTCTAGGGAACTTGTTACTTCAATGCTTACTTTCATATCAGGAAATAATCCCACAAATGCAATTGCTTAAGAGAGAGTCCTGGGCTACATCATGGTTGATTATTCCTTTTTATTCTTTCACTTGTAATTTTTCATTTGATTGTGTGTCTCAGTGAGTACAGACACGTCTTTCCATGAGTACTTCTTCCTCCTGGCTCCGGGTCCCCATCATTTCTCACCTACGCCATTGGTAACCTCCTCACTGGTCTCTGAACTGCTCTGACCTTCTCAGACCCATTCTCCATTGAGTAGCTGGAGTCATCTAGTAGAGATATTAATTACACATATAATTCCTCATTTAAAAACTATTCGATGGTTTCCAACTATGCTTAGAGTAAATCCTAAGTTACTTCATATGGACTTAACGTAGAATAACTCTGTTTCTTGATTTGCCTAGGACAGTATAATTATTAATATTGCCCCTGTTGCTCCCTAAAAGATCCCTGTTTAGATGACAGATTGTATTGGTGTAACCCTAGTGAAAGGTGCTCCATGATCTTACCTCTCCACTCTTTTAAAAATTATTATGTTTTTAATTTTAAAGATGAGGGGGTACAATTCAGGGTTAGGTCTACAAATGTTCATTATGCAGGTCCCCTTGTTGATGAGGTGTGCCCCTCTCTCCCCTGGCAGTTTCCCTCAACTGCCAGCCCTACCCCACCCCCCTGGCAGTTTCCTACTCTGCCAATCCCTTTCTTATAGTATTACAATAATTGTTCAAGGTCTGCTTACGAATGAGAACATACGGTATTCTTTTTTTTTCTGTGATAGATCGCTGAGTATGATAGACTCTAAATCCATCCAAGTTGCTGCAAAGTCCATACGTGTGTCCTTCTTTATGGCTGCCTAATATTCCATTATGTATATGTACCACATTTTTTTTTATCCAGTCCAGCTTCAATGGGCAACATGGTTGGTTCCATGTTTTTGCTATCGTGAATAGAGCTACAACAAAGATGCGTGTGCAGATATCTTATTTGTAGAATGATTTGAGTTCCTCCAGGTATATTCCCAATAGGGGGATTGCTGGGTCATATGGAAGGTCAATTTCTAGTTCTTTCAGAAATCATCACACTGTCTTCCAAAGAGGTTGTACTGGTTTGCATTCCCACCAACAGTGTAGAAGCGTTCCTTTTTCTCCACATCCTCACCAGCATCTGTTGTTGTTTCTTTTATTAATGATGGCCATTCTTACCGGGGTTAAGTTGTATCTCAGTGTGGTTTTGATTTGCACTTCTCTGATGATTAGTGAGGCTGACCACTTTTTCATGTGTCTGTTGGTTGCTTGTATATCTTCTTTTGAGAAGTGTCTACTCATGTCTTTTGCCCACTGTTTAATGGGGCTGTTTGGTTTTTTCCTTTCAGTGCATTTGAGTTCCTTGTAGATCTTAGATGTTAGGACTTTGTCAGATATACAGTTGGCAAATATTTTTTCCCATTCTGTGGGCTGTCTCCCTGCTGTCTTGATAGTTTCTTTTGCTTTGCAGAAGCTTGTCAGTTTGATGAGGTCCCACTTGTCTATCTTATTTCTTATGGTATGGGCACTTAAGGTTTTGATCAGAAATTGGTTGCCAGT